>WNGS01005451.1:13216445-13228423 GCA_020271785.1 Procambarus virginalis
CTGGCAAGATCAAATATTTGAAGGTTAAAGGTTAAATTTCCATGGTAGTAAGAGGTCTATAGGATAAATCATTTAGTAACTTCAATTAACATGTGAATTACATATACAGCAAGTGAAGAGAAGAGCTGTCCCCCAGGGTACTGTGCTTGCTCCAATACTTTTTCTCATCCTCATATCAGATATAGACAAGGACACAATCTATAGTACTGTATCATCCTCTGCAGATTACACTAGGATTTTCATGAGTCGACAACAAAGGACACAGCAACCTCCAATCAATGTAAATCAGAACTTTCAATGGTCTACAGAAAATAATATGGTGTTTAACAAAGATAAGTTCCAGCTCATGTGCTACGGAAAAAATGAAAAATAAAAACGGAAACCATGTACAAACTCAATCAAATCATAACATAGAAGGAAAAGGCCATGTAAAGGATTTGGGTGTACTCATGTCGGAAGACCTTACTTTAAAGAACACAAGTAACCGTCACAAGTGCAAGAAAAATGACAGGTTGGATAACAAGAACCTTTCACACTAGAGATGCTATACCGATGATGATACTTTTCAAGACACCAGTGCTCTCTTAGAGATCCTTTACTGCTAAAATCCGCTCGGTATAACATCTAAACTACCGAGACCGGCTAAAGAGCCTAAATCTGTATTCTCTTGAGTGCAGGCGGGAGAGATACATAATAATTACACGTGGAAAATAGTAGAGGTTAGTCCCAAACCTGCACACAGAAATAACATGAAAGACAAAGACCATGGCAGAATGTGCAGAATACCCCGTTGAAAAGCAGAGGTGCAACAGGTACTCTGAGAGAGAATTTCAACATCAGACCCGAGGCTGTTCAATACGCTTCCGCTACACATAAGGGGCATAACTGGCCGACCCCTCAGTGTTCAAGAGGACTTGATAAGCACCTCCAAAGGTGTGTATCACATTTGGAGGGGCTTATCACCTTATTAAAAGTAGCCGCATCAAACAGCCTGGTTGACCAGTCCAGCAACGAGGAGACCTGGTCGACGACTGGGCCATGGGGACGCTAAGCCCCGGAAACACCTCAAGGTAAGGTATCGGCCATCTTTTGGGCTTGTTATTTGTTTAGCACTAGAGCAATACCCCATGTATTCATTGTTGATAGGGACCTCCCTTACTTGACAGATCACCATCTAATGACGGCAATCATATAATGTATATACACACACAGAAACTAAAGACTCAAGAGCAGCCAGCTTCCTGTTCCAGCGCCTCAGTGTTGCAATCCAGAGAGGAAATGCGTGCTGTATTTGGGTACACACCCAAACTCCGAGGAGCTTGACGAGTTTTCAAACAGTGATTGTGTGTTCTGAAAACTGTAGCAATGTATATATATAAAAAAAAAAAAAAAAAAAAAAAAAGGGTGGTAGAAGTAAATATTGGGGGTGTTGGGTCTGGTAGTAGAGTGGACAGCATATGGAACTGGTAATCCTGTGGCCCAGGTTGATTACCAGCACCTGCAGAAACAAATGGGCAGTTTGTTTTGCCTTGATGCCCATGTTACCTAGCAGTAAATAGATATCTGGGAGTTAGACAGCTGTTACGGGCTGCTTCCTGGGAGTGTGTTTTTTGTGTGGAAAAGAATATTAGTTAGTAACAGTTGATTGACAGTCGAGAGGCGGGCTGAAAGAGCTCAATCCCCGCGAGCACAACTAGGTGAATACAGCCTCAGAGAAAAAATAAAGAGTATTATATATTACCTAGACACCAGTTGTTTATACTGTATATAGTTTATGGAGACAGCAACCAGCCTAGTGACAATGCTACACTGAGGTCTTTGCACCACCTTTTGTTCTTGGAGCAATATTGTTTAAATAGGCATCATCACCGGGTCGTTCAGTGCACCGGGAGGCCAACGAACCCATCATTATAATTAGTTTGTTAATAAATACGTTATAGTTGATGGAATAAAACAAAGGTGGTTTGTAATTTATAAATAGTAGTATAGAGAAGATGCTGGTGTTGCAAGAGTGGGAGCCAGGTCTGGGCATCAGAGTACAGCTACACTGGCAGCTGCTGCACCCCGTCCCAACACCGCCACACTTGTTACATTTAAAACTATATTCCACAAACCGCTCACCATTATTAACACCACATCTAAGAGCAAACCCCTCTTTGTTAATTATGAGGCGCAAAGTGTGTGTGTGTAGCATAGTGTGGAGGAGCGAGGGACGCAGAGTGGCGTAGGTCTTGATGCCAATGCACTCTGGCCTCCACACCCCCCACAACCTCCCCCACAAACACCCCCTTTACCCCCCACCACCTCCACAACCCCCCTCCCCCTCTAGGCCGCAACACACTATACAACACCTCTTAACACTTACTGCGCAACACACACACTCAAATATATCAAGAGTCGCTATACTGTGTGTCTCAAGGCAACTTTTAATAATATATATTTATGTCGTGTAGGTGATGTGTGTAGTTTGACATTGTGTTGCGCATGTAACACTGGCGGCGGGGGCGGCAACACTGCCGGAATTATACACAAAAAAATTATCGAGTTTCGAATTATCGATGTTGCCATAATTAGAATATTATGTTCAATTAAATCCTAATGCTGGAGATTGTGTGGGCGCGGGTGGGTGCAGGTGCACACCACACCACATGTGCCTCCCCCCCCCGCCCCCCCACACACACACCTGCACGCAACACCACACGTTAAAGTCACATATATAAAACACTGACCACTTCTGGCACTTCATTCACATTCAACTGTCACTTTGGCCGACACTTCCAACAATGGCCACAAATGTTGCCTCGCCCACCGCTCCTCGCCGCCCCCTCGCGACACACGGATAACATAAATAAATGAGTTTTACGTACCACCTGAAAAAAGGAATTAAATACAAAATAGTGAGGAGCGGCTGTGACCTCACCGCCTCATCGTTACGCGCAAACTGCGCGGGAGACATTCAAACCCGGCCGCTGTACCGCCCCGCGCCTCCGCCCCGCTCACTAGTGCCCTCCTCCTGCCCCCTTATCACCCCGCCCGCTCGCCCCTCACGCCTCACTCTCCTCCAACGACCCCGTAAATACCGTCTGGTGGCAGCCGCGAGTCGTGCACGACGCTCTCTTAATTGTTTTTAGCCCGGGATGAAAATGCGTAATGTTGGCGGCAGTTTTACGGGTACATTCAAACAAACGAAACTTGTTTGATTGGCTGAGGTGTTGGAGAGCGCGGGCGGTGATTGGCTGGAGCCGGCGAGCCCGCCTCTCATTGGTCGACCCCGGCCAGGCCTGCGTCACACTCCCTCCTCACATACAATACTCTCTGAATTTTTCGATTTTACCGACGAAGGCGGCGTATTTCTCCTGGCCAAGTGGTGTGCGTGTGCGCGAGTGTTTTCGCTGAGGGAGGAGGGCGCGAGGAGAGCGGTAGGTGGTGTGTGAGAGGCGCGAGTGGAGGGCGGCGTCAACGTTTGAGAGGTGCAACGTTGTGTTAAATGCCTGACGCGAGACGCTGCCCTCCACACCCATTGTGTTATCCTCCTCCTTCACACACACACGACCTTGTCTCTCTCTCTCTCACCACAACATTACCTGCTTGTGTTGCCCTGGCGGGCCCTCCCTGTGTGTGGGGGTGGTAGCAGCCTCCACGCCCGCCCCCCTAGTGTGTGGCGGGGTGTCATGAGGGACACATATGGGCCGTGAGGGAGGTGTCACCTCTCACCCTCACTCTTGATGATTAACTCATCACCGCCCACTTAGAGGTGTGCAGTGATGATTAACTCATCACCACCCACTTAGAGGTGGGTGACGGGCAGCAGTAACCCGTCATCTGTAGGGGTGATGGCTCTGCCCCAGGCTCATATGAGCTCGCCTGCCTTATCTCTCTACTACTCATTGGTACTGGACACTTTGTATAGCAGCGCTCTTATCCTATTTTTATTTATATACAAGAAGGTACATTGGGTTTGTGAGAATACATAGCATAGTATTCAAAACTTGTAAAGCCACTAGTACGTGCAGTTTCGGGCAGGTCCTTAATCTAACAGATAATTTTAAGTAGGTAAATTCTAGCAGAATTGATAAAATGATAACATACATTGCAATAAAAAAATCCTATTTATCTTATTTTATATCAACTGGTATGTTAGACAAACTCCACATCTGTATATAGAGCTGTGCAGAGTGCCACTTTCCAATGAATGGTGGGTCAGAAGCCATCACGCAGTTCATTGCCTGAATATCTGAAAAAGCAAGAATGCAGGCTATAGGCAAAGCTTAAAATTAGCACTGCAAGGCAGCATTTCTTGAAAAAAAAAACAGTGTCACGGGTAAAAGCTTAAGGCGTCTTGACATTTTCTGTAATATTGGATCGAGATAAATTATAGAAACTAAATGTGGGAAAAACATATTTAGACAAATGGACTAAATAGTGTGGTGTTTGTTTTTGCCAGAGTGAGTTTATTGTTAGATTAGAACAAGTAGGAATTTCATATATAGGTTATATATTAAGCACAGTATGCCTATTAATGTTAAAACGGTATGTGTGTGTTTACCAAAGTCTTTCCTGAATATATAACTCAAATTTGTATCTAATGTTTAAACTTCTATTTTGTTTTAATATTTTTAAACCTTATTGATATCCCCTTTGTATTACTCTTCATCCATATATATACTGTACATACTCTGCTTTAAACATGTCGCCCATTACTCTTCCTCTTTCTGGAGAACGTAAATTTAGTTTGTCAATCTGTTTATAAGGGAGGTTTCTAATTCCTGGGATTAAATTTGTCAAAGCTTTAGTGCAATAATTTATTACAAATGGCCGAGTTTGTAACTTTTTCCACCAGGGCAATGGCTATCTCGCCTCGCAAAACGGACAGTGGATGGGCGCCTCAAATCCATCCCAAAAGGAGGGAAAAAGGAATCTGCTGATGATGAATGGCTCCCTGCCAACAAATTACCTGTCGGCAGAATCTCAATCTTTATCGAAGAAGTATGTAGTTATATTTTTCATGCATGAATTTTAATGCAAGATTAATTTGCTAGCTTAACCCTTAAAGTATGGATATCATCAAAGGTGTCATTGCCTGTGCTGGAGGAGGTAGGGTATAAATGATACCTTTGCATATAAAATAAACATATACAGGTATATATTATAATATGAGAGAGAGAGGAGAATTTATGAGTATCAGATGAATGCCATTGTCAAACATCCAACCCTAAGAAGAATGGTTATAAATGATATTAGAAATTATAAAACAAGCACAAATACTTTAATCCTACATTCTTCTTGCAGAGTGGTTGGCAAGAGAACCCCAGTTGTTGCTTCAAAGGCCAAGAGCAGAGAAGTGTCACGTCCGGTATGCAAATTTTATTGTTATTTTGCTTAATCAATCTTTTTAAATGTGGTCATTAAATGTATATTGAATTAGAATGAAATTTTATGAGAATTATAAAATTACATCTGTTTTATGAATTCTATTTTTATTTTTTTATGTACATAGTTTAGTTTAGTTCATTTATTACGCACCCTATACCCATCTTGTGGGCGGTAGTGGAAAGGGTTACAGAGGCACATAATGGGCTCAGGGACTGAACCCCACAATTCATTTAGCTAAGCAAGTTACAATCTTGATGAGCTAGTTACAAAATTCAATATAAGTTGTCACATCAACAATGGGTTCGAGATCGACCTCAAGTACAGGTTCTAAATTAATGTACTGACATATGTGGAGAGCTAGTGTCACAATTAATATGTTTGTCCAACACACTGCCCCCCATCCAGTGGGCAGCGGTGGATAGGTTACAATCACTTAGTTACTACCTACAGTTAGCAAACTGGGGATATTTGGCTAAAATTTCTGGTAGAAATCATTTTGAATGAAATATTTACACATTGCTGGAACATTGGTTATAGAATTGTCTCTAAATTCATGTATCTTTTCGCACTCCATCACATAGTGACGGACGGTGTGCGAATAATTTTGTTGACACAGTTTACATTTGGTCAGGTCTACATCGGCAGATAATGAGAATTCCCAGAGATACTGTACTTGTAACCAAGTCTAAGCCGAGCAGTAGTAACATCTAGAAGTCTGCTGATTTTATGTACATAGAACACAAAACTTGTGTTAATTGGATAAGTTTAGATTTAGGAAAGACTGGGTAAATATTGGTTCAGAAACAGGGTTGTCAATTTGTGAAACCAATTACAGTGCAACACAATAGACATAGCTGCTTTTGAGTAAACGTCTGGGGGAGCTCCCAGTGGCTCCCTGAAGCTATGTTGCCGAGAGTATTCCATACTAATAGTCATACCGATTGTGGAAGTTCTGTTTGGTCAACTAGGGACTAGAGCCAGTACCTGACCCCTTTTCCTTCACAGAGGTGCAGAGAGCGAGTGATATTTTGCCACCTTCACCGGGAAGAGCTTCCAGGAATTCGGCAAAGTTTTGAAGACAACTAGAAGGTTCACAAAACAAATTCTCAAAACTGCCAAACAACTCTACAAATGATTCCCACAGAACAAGGGATTCATTCAAACTAGCTCAAAACTTGTTAGTACTGACCACCACCCAGGCAGGTGGGCAGCTCTTGTATCTGGGGTGTGTGCTTGGTTAGCTGACTTCAGGTCCTGATAAACCCTTGTGGATTTATTTAATATACTGTATCACATTATTGTGATTTCTGGTGTACCCCTTGTGGTCTATTATGGCTTTTCCTGCTAAGACCACATTCGCCGAGTGTGAGCATAGAGAATTCTCATCGTATTTGCTATCTGCTGAAGGTCATTTTCTGTTTCCCACCATGCTGTTTACTGGGTCAGTGGTTCCTACAAAACTTGAGTCCTGTGAGGTGTGTTCTCACGAGGTTTCTGCTCTTACTAATTCAGCTTCAAGTTTGGAAGCTTTTCAGATAGCTGTTGCATTATGAGCTAGGTTTGTTCGGGTCAGCTGTTCCTGATCCCACAGTGGGATTTAGTAGACCTATAGTATATCATCAATCTTTTGTGGTTGAACAGTTGTCCAACAGTTGTCCGTGTCCAACGTTTGCATGACCACTTTGGCCCAAGTATGCCTGCTACTACATCCTGGAGCTTGGATGGTGTCCCCAGACTTTGAAGATGCATTGATCCTAAAAAATGAAGTTGCACTGTGTAGTAACATGTAAAGTATATCAGTATTTGATAATAATATTTATTGTATTTTATTTATTTTTTATTCAGAATCGCAGACAAACCATGATACTGAAGAGGATAGATGTTCCTTTGAATTTTGAAATTACTTCACCAGCTTCCACCATTCGAAAAACACGAAGGCAGTCAATGGCTCATTTCAGCAAGAAAGAGAGTGTGCAAACAAATCTTCAGACCACCAAACTACCAGTGCCAATAGATGAAAAATTAAGTCCAGTGAAGATTTCCAAAGTTAAACTACCATCTAGTAAACCACCACCAGCCAGAAAAATCGTCTCCATGCCAGATATGATAAAGACGGACAGATCGGTTACAAGAGTGCAGGATACAAAGGGTGACACGAAACTGCTTAGACAAAAATCCAGCTTTTCGCCCGACAAACAAACCTATTATACTCGCCACAGGTCACTTCGATCGTCTAGCAGTGTGCGTGTCGAGGGAAACAAGAAGAGAAAGGTTGAAACAGAAGTTACAGAGCAGGTACAGTATTAATATTTTTGTTCAGTGAAAGATTGCTAATTGTGAATATTTTATTAGCTTATGAAACTGGACGTGCTTTGATTTATATTCATATGAAATTGTTTTGATTTTGATAGCATGCACAATAGTCACTGGGGTTTGTATTGTAGTGAGTTGGCACTTGAAAATGAAAGTGAATGAGAAATTAAGTTTGTGTGTGTGTACTCGCCAATTTGTGCCTGCAGGATCGATCATTGATTCCTGGACCTGCTTTCTTGTCATCAGGTGCTTATATCAATGACCCGTTCTATTTCCCTATCATATCTAGTTTTAAAATGATTGAGAGTTTGCTTCCACAACCTGCTCCTTAACTTCATTCCATATTCCCACAACTCGCGTGCTAAAAGAAAACTTCCTAACATCTCTGTAACTCATCCGAGTTTCCAGCTTCCACCCATGTCCCCCTTCTTCTGTTAGTATTCAGTGTGTACATTTTGTCTATTTCCACTCCATCAATCCCCCTAAGTATTTTATGTTTCTATCATATCCCTCTCAGGTTCAGTTTCTTCAGTCGCTCTTCATACTCCATCCCTCGTAACTCTGGGATGAGCCTCATCGCAAACTTCTGAAACTTTTCCAGTTTCATTATGTGTTTCTTCAGGTGGGGACTCCATGATGGGGTGGCATACTCTGACTGGTCTCAGGTAGGGAGTGTAAAGCGCCCTAAATGCCTCCTTATTAAGGTTTCTGAATGTCGTTCTAACTTTTGCCAGTGTAGAGTACGTTGCTGTCGATATCCTATTTATATGTGCCTCAGGAGTTAGATTAGGTGTTACGTCCATTCCCAGGTCTCTTCCTTGAATTGTTACAGGTAGGTAGTTTCACTTCATTGTGTACTGTCCCTTTGATCTCCTGTCACCTAATCCCATTTCCGTAACTGTACATTAGCTCGTGTTGAGATCCAATAGCCATTTCTCTGACCAGCTCTGCAACCTGTTCAAACCCTCTTTTGGAGGGTCCTACAATTCTCATCTGTCACGACTCTTCTCATTAATTTTGTGTCATCCGCAAACATTGGCTTATAGGGCTCGACTCCTGTAGACATGTTATTTACGTATATTAGAAATAGACCTGGTCCCAGCATTGATTCTTGAGGTTCTTGGTTCTTTTGGCAATTTTTGAGTGTAGTTTCATTCTAACCATGCAGTAGTCTGTTTTGTTTCATTGATTTTTTTGTGTTTCCATGGCGGTAGCAAACATGATTAAATGTAAGATGTTCATAGTGCCATCACTCCTTTTGCCTCTCTGAGTGGGGGGGGCCAGGTACTGTCTCATGGTCCCCAGTAGGCCAATAAGAACTCTGCGACTGATGTCACATAGTAGTATGGCACTGAATCAGTATAATAGCTTCAGGAAGCCTCCAGGGCTCATCCAAAAATTAGTGTTTTATTACATTCAATGCTGATTTTTTGTATGCAGTTGCATCCCTTAAATTTGTCACTCCATTATATTTCTTGTGTTTTGTAATAGTGATCAGGGGCTGCAGTTAAGAAAGGGACAAACACCCATTCAAACTCTAAAAAACAAAAAGGTACATGCTCAATAATATAGTCTAGTGAAATCGTGTTAGTTTCAGATTGAACCATCATCAAAGAGGAGGAAGCTAGGACCATCCTTGAATAAAAATTTAGAAATTGGGCATATGGTCAGATCATCATTAAAGCTTGTAAAGGGAAAGGCTTTAACCTATTCACCGAAACCAGAAAGAAAGAATGCAGCCCAAACACCAAAACCCGAAAGAAAGAATGCAGTCCAATCACCAAAATCCGAAAGAAAGAATGCAGTTCAATCACCAAAACCTGAAAGAAAGAATGGAGTCCAATCACCAAAACCCAAAAGAAAGAATGCAGTCCAATCCCCAAAACCCGAAAGAAAGAATGCAGTCCAATCACCAAAACCCGAAAGAAAGAATGCAGTCCAATCACCAAAACCTGAAAGAAAGAATGCAGTCCAATCACCAAAACCCGAAAGAAAGAATGCAGTCCAATCACCAAAACCCGAAAGAAAGGATGCAGTCCTATCACCAAAACCCGAAAGAAAGAATGCAGTCCAATCACCAAAACCCGTAAGAAAAAATGCAGTCCGATCACCAAAATCCGAAAGAAAGAATGCAATCCAATCACCAAAATCCGAAAGAAAGAATGCAGTCCGATCACCAAAATCCGAAAGAAAGAATGCAGTCCGATCACCAAAACCTGATAAAAGGGCTGCTCTCCAGTCACAGTCACCAAAACTGGAACAAAAGGATGCAATCCAATCATCTAATCTTAAGAGAAAGAGAGATGTAAGCCTGTCACCAGAGCTGAAGAAATCCAGGGGTGCAAGTCGGGCACTGGAGCTAAGAATGAAGGATACTTTGGAAACGTCTAAGCAAGAGAAAGATTCAATTACATCACTAAACCCTACAATGACTAAGAATACAATAAAAAAATCGCCAAAAGTCTTGAGGACAAGGGATACTGTTAAGTCACCAGAACTTAAAAAAACAGTGGGTGTAAATAAATCACCGAGGATTGTAGTCCGGTCGCCAAAGATAACACGAGCAGTCAGCACAATACAATCGCCAAAGATTACAAGAACAAAAAGTATTACCCTGTCTCGAAAAATAAACATAGTTAAATCTCCGATCCCGTCCCCTGTCAATCGGAAGAATTCATTAGGCATATTAAAGAGCTCTACCACTCATTCTCGGGCTGAGGTAAGCATTAACAGTACAGCTACACTCCAAGAAAATATAAGCCGTAGTATTGCAAGGGTTATCCTCACAAGGCCAGTAAGAATGAATACAGCACCATCTCCACGCCCTAAATTACACTTGAAAACGGTTTCAACACCATCACCTAAGCCTCCAAGAATGACAAGGTCTAGTGCCAAAAGTTCTAAAAGGGTTAGAATAGTTTCGGCTAGTCCAAAATCATTTAGTGCCGTCAGAAAGACCCCATCTTCTAAGAGGAAACTTCAATCAAAACCAGATATTAATATAGGTGAGTTATTTGCTATACTCTAGCTCATTTTTTCATTTCTCCAACATTTGAATATACAGTTTTTGGTGGAATATAGTTTGAGAGCACAAAGTGCTAGCAAGTAAAAAAAAAACTGTGATGTTACTTATTTGTTGGATATTTCACCCTTACTATACATGCAGAATGTTGCCAACAAATGAAATCAACCCTTGGTGTTTCTCTACATGTAGAAACTTGACAAAATAAGTGTATAATAAATCAATTGTCAATTACTGTACAATCATCTGTGTTAAGAATAGTTATAATAGGTTTATTTTTGTATAGTAAAAGCTTAAATGATGAGAACTGTCTTGTTTGTAAGGTGAGATATGCATGGTGTAGGGACCAGTGATGCCTCCTGCAATTTACGTTGATTGGAACATTGATTTTTTTTAGTTGTCTGGTTTTTATTTATTCTTTAAGTACTGATAAATTGTGCACAATTAATTATAGTGTAAAGAATATATTAAAATATTTTTTTTAAGGCTCTACTCCAATGCTACCATCTGCTCGTGTTCAACTACAGCTCTTAAGACGGTCATCTCCTCTGCGAACCACATGCAAAGCTTCTAACGGAAAGGTTAAACCCTTTACTCCAAAACCTGATCCTCTGCCAAGCCATCTATTAAAGCAAACACTAAAGAAGAAGGTGGATTATGAGAGGGAGACTGTAACTCAGGTATGGTGAACACTTGCAAGGTTCTTTATTCTGAGCTGATTTTTGCATACATACACAAAACTGCCAGGGGCCAGATTCACGAAGTAGTTACCCAAGCACTTACGAACCTGTACATCTTTTCTCAATCTTTGGCGGCTTCGTTTCCAATTATTGTATATACGTGTGTGTGTGTGTGTGTGTGGATATAGTGTATAAAACTGATTGATCGTAGAATATAATGCACATGTCACATATATGACCCCCCATAATTATGCTTCCACACATTGAACTATATAAATTCCACAAATTACACACTTTGAAAATATTACAGCCAAAAAAATAGAAAGAAACGAATGAGAAACACCAAAATAATTGTAAAATTTATATTCGCTGCAACTGCCGCCTCACGGGGTGGCGGGGAGTGACCCCAAGTGCTTCTAACTCAGTACTCATAATTTGCTCAACTTCTCATTCTATCATGGCTAAAGTGTGGTCACATCCAATATTTTATTGGTTTCTCGTGATCAGAAACTGCGTTTTAACATATAAGAAGAGAAAAGTAAGTTTGTGGAAAAATTTATTTACGGCGCATCACGGTGGTTAATAACATC
>WNGS01005451.1:13241528-13288239 GCA_020271785.1 Procambarus virginalis
AAAAATTTAATAATATTTGTTAACTATTTATTGTGCTATTATGTAGGACTAGTTTTAAAATGTTCGCCTTTACGTCGCGAACAATTTGATACCAAAATGAAAGATGTTACACAAACTATGTCAGAACACTGGAAAGATAAATAATTTTGTGATGATGAGCGTCCAGAATTAAAATTTGTTAAAATTCCAGTTATTGTTCTATTATTATGGGATTAGTTTTAAAATACGCGCCTTTTTATTGCGAACAATTTAATACCAAAATGAAAGACGTAACATGAAAAATGATGTTATCAAACGGAATGGGTATACACATTAGGTTACAGTGTACAAATTGGTGCTCGTTCACGGGTAACTTTAGGCTTTTCTGCGGGGAGGCACTCCAAACTTTTGTACATTATATTCACACACATTTGTAGGAATTTAATTGCAAACACAATGATACCAAAACGAGCGACGTAGCACGAGAATTATGGTGAGAAAAATGGAACGAGTATGGACATTTTACTGATTTTGTGTGCTCACGGGTAACTTTTGCCGACTTTAGGCTTTGCTGTTGGGAGTCACGCCAGGCTTTTGGACATTATATTTATACACACATATAGGGAATTTAATTGCGAACACAATGATACCAAAACAAGCGATGTAGCACGAGAATTAAGGTGAGAAAGCTGAAACGAGTATACACATTTAGGTGTCATCGCGCGCTTACCCGCACGTCGGGTGCATGACCCCTAAATTGACCGCGCGCCTGTCCGATGCACAAAGAAGAAAAGTAGCAAGTGTCCACAAAGTTCATACACAGCTGGTGCCTTTATAGCATTGGTAATACATAATAACACAAACAATAATGAACTATTATGTTATTATGCTCTATTTTGTTATATATCATATAAATACATTGCCCAATGTTATTATCAGTTACTTTCAACAATGGGATTTTTTGTTAGGTTTTTAGTTTTTTCCTCCTTTATTTATTTGAATTTGTTTTAACCTTCACATCCTGGAGAATGGATACTCGTCCCTAACTATGTCAAGCCAGAATTAAATTGGTTAACAAATTAATCAGTTACAACTCTCAGAACTTAGGATTCGGGGGGGGGGGGGGGGATTTTTTTTTCAGATTTCAAACTCTACTTTCCTTGTTTCTTTAGGTTGTTTTCACGATTAGAGACCAGATTAGGGCATTTTTATTTATATAAAGTATACCCTAAATATATTCCCTAATTAATTACAATTACAGGTATCTACATATAATTTTTTTGAGGGGTTACTTTTTCTGGACTTCATTTCTACACACATTGACCTACAACTTTCACATACTTGAGTATGAATGCCAAACAACGTTTATTACTACATACAGGTAAATTCATGAATTAGAACTGCCTTATTTATTGTCGATAACTTCAATTATAACTATAACTAGAATTTCAACTTATTTCAGTATCCAAAAATCTAGTTTCTGATCGATTCTCACAATTTTTACATAGTGTGCACAGCTGTCTGTTCTACAATCCCTATAGAATTAATTTTTCATAAACTCTAAACGTTTGGAATTATAAATTTGTTTAAATTTGCGCATATTTCAGCCATATTGACAATTTTATTTTTTTCAGTAAACTATACTGACAACCTATATTCTAAATATATGAAAATGAAGATCATGTGCTATTCTGAGAGCATAACACTAAATGAACAGTTGGTGATATTTTTATATTTTTGCAGCCGATTTCAAAATCTGAAGTTTTCAATATACAATTTTATAATTATTTTTTATTTTCTTGGTTTTTCAAGTTACACTGGTATTATTTAGACAAAGTTAGAGCATTTGCCTAGTAGATTATTCACAAAACATTTGAAAGTGTCAGAAAATTTAAAAAACTAAGTTTAATGTCACACATCATATGAGGTTTTGTGCCGTTTAAGGGTTAACATAGGCCAATGCTCTCCCCATAAGAACAACCACAGCCCTGAAAGTGAACACGATAGCAGTTATCCAGGCTATCCCAAGCGACACCTGAGGAGGTAGGAAGGCAAGATGCTAGAAACTTAAGAAGTGAAGGGTCATTCATCCCCATCCAGAATGAGACATGTCTGGATGTCTGGACTCAATCTCAAGACCTGAAAGTTGAACATACCATGTGCTGAAGAAATACAAATGTAAAGCATTAATTACCGAATATACTGTAAATAAGTACGAGTTCACTGCATACTAAAAATAGTTTCAAAGACTGAAACAAGTCATTTAACTGAAATTTGCAGCCCAGAAGAATGTCAAGAAACCGGGTCAGAGAAACCTTTCATGTTTGGTGTTACCACCCATTGACAGTGAGTGTCCCATTACAATGACTTGTAACAATTCATAAGCCCCTTTTAAGTTAACCTTCAGGTGGTGATTCTGACCTGGATTGAATGTTGTCTAATGACTGTCTAGTCCCAACATATCTTCCTGCAGAGATGCTTGAAAAATTCTTTGCAGCACTAGATCACAATGTCAACAGGCCCTGTCTATTTACAAGTTATAAGTGGGATAGCTCAAAAACATGTTTTTACATGTTAATGATGAAAACATAGGACCAAATTTTTCTTAACATGCATTTAAAGGCATATTAATATTGTATAATATTTTTAACGAGTAGCTAAAAACAAAAACTTGGTGTAAGATTTTTATTTTATTTGGGTATGTCAACAACCATATACCCAGGACTTTGACTTACCTTGGAAAACACAGTTGTAGGTAATTTTGACTTTAAAGCAGACCTTTTGTTGGCACGAACACCTCTAGCTCTCATCACTTGGTTAGAACGCTGAATCCTAGAGCATGGTACACCATTAGCCATAAGACCCCTTTTCAATACATCAGCCCAGGATTTCTTTGGCGTCTTCTTCACAATTTTTGCAGGAGTTTTCCTACTGGAAGTCTTGATCTTTTGAACTGCAAATTAAGAGAAGCTATAAGACAAGTTAATCAACAATAACCCCTAATTAGATGTCTACCCTGGTATGCATGCACACACATTTCTTTGAAGATTTTACATAAAAATATCCTTCAAGTTTGAAAAGAGAAAAGAGATCATAAAGAGATGGGAAACTGTATGGTCACATGGGTTTAAAAATGACATCTAAAATGCAGAATCTCTATATAATATTGTACTTCAATCTATACACTGCTGATACGATACAGTTTGACATTCGGCCAATGCTATATGCAAGGCTTGAGTACAGATGAAAAGCTCCTATTTAAGCAAGATACTTTTGTCATTATTTTAACCCTTTGGCTATGACAATTTCTGGGAGGGCTCCTCTTGTGCCTTCCCAAGTTACCAACCTGGAAACTTCCAATCCTTGGGTACTACACCAGGCTCTTACGATTCATATCAGTAAAATTTATCAAAAGCCAGAATAAAAATCTGGCCCCTTTCAATAGAGGAAAGAGGAGTTTGTGGGTACTGAATCATTGCAGTAATCCAAATGAAAAGGCTATCTTTGATAGCCCTTATATTGGTATTTAGTTGGTTTGGCCAGGGGTTCATCATGTTCTGTGTACAGTGATGGCAGTTCATTGTTATCTTTGACTTAAATGGACACCTTGCTTGTAAACCTGGTGACCCTTGCTCCCTGTTCTCAGGCCTGGTTGTTGAGGGTTGGTTGAAGGGTGGTCAAATTTAGCCCCAAGCCTGCTGCATACCCACAAGCCCATGACATCCACAAGTTTGCTGCTTTGTCTGCTTTCCTTTATAATATGTCCCCAGTAAAGATTTGGGTTCTGAGATCAGGGGCTCTCGGTTTGCCAAGTTCCACCTGGTGGCGAGGAATTGGAGATAACTTACAACTGTGTAGACAGCTAGTGTCTACAGAATAGGAATTGTAAATATCTTGAGTAATTGTTTTTTTTAGTGCACTATCTTTCTGGTGGGTGTTTTCATTCGTAATGTACAAAAGGGAGAAGGGGGCAGGGTGGTGGTTGGGACAGGTAGGGCTTCTACTACATGCGATTCATCAAGTATGCTAACTCCCCAATGCCTTTATTAAGGGGGCCCGACTCTGGCCATGATCTCCAGTAGGCACTTGCGATTCAATAGAGCCTCGCACGGTACCTAAATTTGGAGGACTATAGGTGAGAAGTTTGAGTAGATATAGAGAGAAGCCCCTCTCCAAAAGAGGGAATTGGTAATGAAACTTAGTGGGTATACACTCCATACTTGAGTGGAATGTAGCCACAATACGTTCAAATAAAATTTTAGTGGGAAATGAAACTTGTTTGACCCTTGCACTGAGCATTTGTTTTGTGTGCAAAACTGTGGTGTGTAATAATAATAATAATAATAATAATACTAATAATAATAATATTTTTATTATTATTATACTAATAATAATAAAAAAAGCGTTGTACATAATAAAACGCCATTTTCTGGGCAAGCCCTGTTGGCTCCTCGAAGCTATCTGAACTGATGTGTGCTATATTAGTTTGGGATAATCAGTCACAGGAGTCCTCAGGCTTACCAGGGACTATGAACCAAAACCTGGCCGCCTCAGAGAAGTGCAGGGAGCAATGGCATATGAGCACTTTATATTTAAAATACAGTATGACCTAATTGCCATCTACCAGGGAAGGACCTAGAAAGGTAGGTGAATCAAAATGGACCACTGTGTGGTTAACCTGCGCAATCTACATTTGAAAAGATCAAAATACCTTCCCTAGAAAGAAACCCAACAAGCACTCCCGCTTGTTAGTGTCCCCCCCCAAAGGGGGTATGGGGAGCCAGCAGCCCACCACTCCAATTCTTGAACTGATGAGGCCAGAGGTTATCTTCGGGATATCTTGAGATGATTCCGGGGCGTTAGTGTCCCCACGGCCCGGTCCTTGACCAGGCCTCCACCCCCAGGAAGCAGCCCGTGACAGCTGACTAACACCCAGGTTCCTATTTTACTGCTAAGTAACAGGGGTGGGGGGCATAGGGTGAAAAACTCTGCCCATTGTTTCTCGCCGGCGCCCGGGATCGAACCTGGGACCACAGGATCACAATTCCAGTGTGCCGTCTGCTCGGCCAACCGGCTCCCAGAGGTGACTGATCTGACCACCAGCATAAGCTCCTCTTCTGAATTTTTGCCCTGTGTAGCTGTTCCAGCTGTGTGTGGTGTGGTGGCCAGGTGTCCTAGTAGTGTACAGGAGCAGCTTGCATTTGGGTGACCTTCCCAAGAGGGCTCCATGAGTACTGTCCTTGCATGCCAGGGTTATCTTCCCTGAGGCGTTCGGGAATCACTTCTTGTTTGAGGACAATATAACACATATCAGTTCAGATAGCTTCAGGGAGCTGATGGGGCTCTCCCCAGAAAAAATATTTTCTTTCAGATATTGTTAAAATGTATTCCCCTGATCTCAGGCAACTAAAGGAAAACAGTTTGTATGTAGGTTACTTTGGGTGTAATTAACTAAGTGTAGTTACAAGATGAGAGCTACATTCGTGGTGTCCCGTCTTCCTGGTACTGTCGTATAACACTGTGAAATTAAGACTTTTTGGCCTCTTCCACCTTCTCACCTAACTTGTTCCAACCGTTTACCACTCTGTTTGCGTAAGGACTTAGTGTGATGGAGAGAGAGGAAATATGGCGATGTCACTGATATATGATCGCAGGTCATGATCATAGTCACTAAATCCTGTATATGAATAATCTTTCACATTCATTTTCTAAAATACATATCATAATACATTCCATGATATACAGAGGCAAAAAATAACAGTTGTGTGTCTCGCCTTGGGAAAGTCATCAACAGGATCACTACCTATGATTGCTATACTGAGGTCCTTACACCCAGGATTTTTCTAACATGTCTTGTGTACTGGAGATCTTAAGATTGGAAGATGATATGAGCCCCATGTATCCACACACGTTTTAAATCTTACGATAGACCTTAAAGCACTACTGATTGCTGCGCACACCACCGATGAAGCAACCCTGGTCACAGCTGAAGGGTAATCCTCAAGGGTCAAGAGTCACCAAAAACTGGTTTGGTCAGTTAAGAAATCTTGCATACTGTACTGTGCTTTTTTTTTTTTTTTTTTTTTTTTGTATTTATATTCTTATGGCAGTTCAAACTCAAATGCTGTTCTGTAGCTCCACAAAATTTTACTTCCACTAATTTTTAGAAGTTTGTATTTTGCTAAGGAACTGAACAACCAAAAATATTTCTTATTTAATACCAAGCATTCACTTTCCTATCATAAGGGTCATAATTTGGAAAATTTAATGTAATGTAATATTTACCTGAATTTGGAGTAGAAGCTCCAGTTTTAAGTCTCTTGAGTACATGGGGCAGTGGAGTTAAGCTTGCCTTTCTCTTCTTATCCTGCGGAGAATTGATCAAAGAACTGTATGGAGAGCTTATAAGACTCTGGTGAAGGCTTCTCTTTGCATTTTTGGGCAATATTATATGTTGAAGCTGTACTCTCAATGATGAACGCTTCTTCGAAGACGACACTGATAATTCACTCTTCTTGGGAGTGTTATGTGATGCTGAAAGCAATGCCCCCTTTATTAAGGTGGACAATTCAACTTCCTTGGGAGACGATGGTGATGCCCCCTTTTTCGGAGACGATGGTGATGCCACCTTTTTTGGAGACGACGATGATACCACCTTTTTCGGAGACAATGGTGATGCTACAACACACACTTCTTTTCTTGATAATTTTAGGGAAGCAACTTTTGATGACAATACCTTATTAGGAGATCTCCCTTTCTTGGGAGAAACTTGGAGTAATTCTACTTTCTTGGGGGTACCTCCAGATCTTACTCTCTTAGGGGCATCTTTAAGAAGCTTTGCTTCCTTTGTATCAGATTCAGGTAAATCTGCCCTTCTGGGAGTAGCTTTAGGCGTCTGCACCCTACTGGGGGTGCCTTTAGGCGACCGTGCCCTATTGGCGGTTTCTTTAGGCGACCGTGCCCTATTGGGGGTGTCTTTAGGCGACCGTGCCCTATTGGCGGTTTCTTTAGGCGACCGTGCCCTACTGGGGGTTCTTTAGGCGACCGTGCCCTATTGGCGGTTTCTTTAGGCGACCGTGCCCTACCGGGGGTGCCTTTAGGCGACCGGGCCCTACCGGGGGTGCCTTTAGGCGACTGGCCCTACCGGGGGTGCCTTTAGGCGACCGTGCCCTACCGGGGGTGCCTTTAGGCGACCGTGCCCTACCGGGCGTTCCTCTTGGCGACCGTGCCCTACCGGGTGTTCCTCTTGGCGACCGTGCCCTACCGGGTGTTCCTCTTGGCGACTGTGCCCTACCGGGCGTTCCTCTTGGCGACTGTGCCCTACCGGGCGTTCCTCTTGGCGACTGTGCCCTACCGGGCGTTCCTCTTGGCGACTGTGCCCTACCGGGCGTTCCTCTTGGCGACCGTGCCCTGCCGGGCATTCCTTTTGGCGACTGTGCCCTACTGGGAGTTCCTTTAGATGACTGTGCCCTATTGGGGGCACCTTTTGGTGATTGCCTCCTATTGGGGGACCCTTTAGGCGACTGTGCCCTACTGGGAGTTCCTTTAGATGACCGTGCCCTATTGGGGTTCCTTTAGGCGATTGCGTCCTATTGGGGGACCCTATAGGCGACTGTGCCCTCTTGGGGTTCCTTTAGGCGACTGTGCCCTACTGGGGGTTCCTTTAGGCGACTGTGCCCTACTGGGGGTTCCTTTAGGCGACTGTGCCCTACTGGGGGTTCCTTTAGGCGACTGTGCCCTACTGGGGGTTCCTTTAGGCGACTGTGCCCTACTGGGGATTCCTTTAGGCGACTGTGCCCTACTGGGGATTCCTTTAGGCGACTGTGCCCTACCGGGGGTTCCTTTAGGCGACTGTGCCCTACCGGGGGTTCCTTTAGGCGACTGCGCCCTACCGGGGGTTCCTTTAGGCGACTGCGCCCTACTGGGGGTTCCTTTAGGCGACTGCGCCCTACTGGGGTTCCTTTAGGCGACTGCGCCCTACTGGGGGTTCCTTTAGGCGACTGTGCCCTACTGGGGGTTCCTTTAGGCGACTGTGCCCTACTCGGGATTCCTTTAGGCGACTGTGCCCTACTGGGGGTTCCTTTAGGCGACTGTGCCCTACTCGGGATTCCTTTAGGCGACTGTGCCCTACTGGGGGTTCCTTTAGGCGACTGTGCCCTACCGGGGGTTCCTTTAGGCGACTGTGCCCTACCGGGGGTTCCTTTAGGCGACGGTGCCCTACCGGGGGTTCCTTTAGGCGACTGCGCCCTACCGGGGGTTCCTTTAGGCGACTGCGCCCTACTGGGGGTTCCTTTAGGCGACTGCGCCCTACTGGGGGTTCCTTTAGGCGACTGCGCCCTACTGGGGGTTCCTTTAGGCGACTGCGCCCTACTGGGAGTTCCTTTAGGCGACTGCGCCCTACTGGGGGTTCCTTTAGGCGACTGCGCCCTACTTGGGGTTCCTTTAGGCGACTGCGCCCTACTGGGGTTTCCTTTAGGCGACTGCGCCCTACTGGGGGTTCCTTTAGGCGACTGCGCCCTACTGGGGGTTCCTTTAGGCGACTGCGCCCTACTGGGAGTTCCTTTAGGCGACTGCGCCCTACTGGGGGTTCCTTTAGGCGACTGCGCCCTACTGGGAGTTCCTTTAGGCGACTGCGCCCTACTGGGGGTTCCTTTAGGCGACTGCGCCCTACTGGGAGTTCCTTTAGGCGACTGCGCCCTACTGGGGGTTCCTTTAGGCGACTGCGCCCTACTTGGGGTTCCTTTAGGCGACTGCGCCCTACTGGGGTTTCCTTTAGGCGACTGCGCCCTACTGGGGGTTCCTTTAGGCGACTGCGCCCTACTGGGGGTTCCTTTAGGCGACTGTGCCCTACTGGGGGTTCCTTTAGGTGACTGCGCCCTACTGGGGGTTCCTTTAGGCGACTGCGCCCTACCGGGGGTTCCTTTAGGCGACTGCGCCCTACTGGGGGTTCCTTTAGGTGACTGTGCCCTACTGGGGGTTCCTTTAGGCGACTGCGCCCTACTGGGGTTTCCTTTAGGCGACTGTGCCCTACGGGGGGTTCCTTTAGGCGACTGCGCCCTACTGGGGGTTCCCTTAGGCGATTGTGCCCTACTGGGGGTTCCTTCTAATGTATCTGCCTTATTAGTAATTGCTTCAGATGACTCTGCCCTTTTGGGGGTTGTTTTATGCAGTTCTACCTTACTTAAGGCAACTTTTAATTCCATGTCTCTCATGGGAGAACTTATAGTTGTAGTTACTTGAGGACTTCTGGATATATCTGAATTTCTGAGGGAATTTCTGAATACTACTTTTTAGAAGGTTCAGAATCCTCATCTTTACATGCATTAGGGAATGTTGTCAGTGCTTTAGAACTTCTTTCCTTTGCCATTTTTGGAGAATCATCAATATCGGATACAGAATCAAAGGAACTTCTTGTTAGAGGTTTATGATCTGAACATGCTTTTTGTTTGGGAGAGCCATCCTTGTCATTCTGGGCATTTGGCGAGCCATCATTAAGCACCTTTGGTACAAGAAGACCAAGACTACGAGCAATATACGGTTTCACTGGTGTTGGACTACGTCTTCGCAAAAGGCTCTTGGTTGGAGTATCTATTCCGCTTTCTTCTGCAATGGCTATATTAAGTGGGGGAAGAGATATGCGCTTGGACTTCCTAGCAGCTGAATGAGAACTCTCAGAGATATTTAACAAGGTTAATGTGTTGGGCTTTTCCCCTTTACTGATTGGTGTATCAGGAGGTAGTAGCTTATCAAAATGTTCTGGATGGAGCTGTGGGCCAAAAGAGACTCTCTTCCTCTTGGCATCTGGACACTCTTGAATAATGGCCTCAAACCCTTTGCGTTTCATTCCACTAGAATCTGAAAATTTAAATCCTAATTCAAGCTTAAAAAATTATTTAAAGACACTGTACACAATTCTAATCAAAACTAACGTGAAAATATTTCACCAGTAGTAATATTTTAAGTGTTATGCTTACCACTATTTACATTATGATGACTGATTGGTGACTTGGTTGTGGGCGTTAGTATCTTGTACATTAGTTGATCATTTCGGGTGGAACTGGCAAAGACAGAACCTTCTGGGTACTCCCATCGAAACTCTCGTTCCTCGACAGTGATGATATCCCTGTGTTCTAATACACTAATTTCTTCTGTAGCCATGGGTATTTTGTTTAATATTGTTGGGCTCACTTGTGACAGATTTGTCAAAAATGCCTGAAAAGAAATAAACACAAGTATAGTAGATTTCAGCATACAGCCTTCTACAGACATTAAGCACACAATCATAATTTTATCATTGACTCGTGCAGTTTGTATTTTAACAAATTAAAGCTGGCAAAATTGAGGTGTTGACAGTAAGTGTTGGAGGCGGCCAGCTCCACCCGTGCTGTCAGGCTGGAGTTACCACAAAGATATTACCTAATTAGGTCAATGTCTTGGATTTTTTGTCTGGGTTTATTTTTTTGCAGTAATATTATTCAATAGTGTGTAGTGTGATATATTTATATAATAAAATGTGTGAACCATTGCTATATTTAAAAGTATGGTGTGCATATTAGCGATTCAATTATTATATTCATAAAACAAATAGTTTTGTTATTACGCTATATACATGCTTTATATATAGGTATCTGCATGTTTTGCTTACCATAACAAACCACTAAGTTGGTATGGTGAATCAAATCAAGGGTGGCCAATACTTACCAGCCAGCCCTCCCTCCCTCCTTCAACACCTTACTTCCCAACATTACTCTTAGCACCATACTATTTTTCCTGTTATTACACTATACACAGCTGTTATATACTAGTATCTACATGTTTTGTTCACCATAACTGTATAACTAAGCTGGTATGGTGGCCAAATAACATTGAAAATACAAAACTGCATGACAAGTGACAGCAGCTAGCAGATGAGTGTGTCATTCCCTCCCTCACCAAAATGGCTCCCCAACACGCTCCTTTAACTTATTACATTATATTACACCCGAATACCCTGGAAACACAAACCCAAACTGTCTCTATTTTCCGTTTGTTGCAACTTGTAATAAAGTTGTTACATCTTGGCTTAACGTGTTTATGACGTATTAGAATGTTGTTACAACTTGCTATATTGGTTGTTATAACTGGTTAGGAGGTGTTAAAACTTGATCGAACGTTGTACCAACGTCGTAGTTTCGGTGTGTATTTGGCGGGTAGCCACCCGCCCACCCAAATCCACCCACCCTGCCTGAATAGTTGCCCATCCGCCTGAAGCCTGCCACCAACCAATCCATCCATGATGATGTGATTGATGTTCAAAGAAGTACATTTCAGATTTTTAAGCTAGTGAAGAATGGTTGGAAAGATTTAGGAATAGGCATAATATAAAGAACAGGAAAACTGCCTAAGAATCACTAAGCCGCTGAAACCAACACAGCAGCAGTGAGCACTAGCAAAGCTGATGCAAGCCTCTAGAGTATCGTGTGGAGTGTAAAGTTAGAACAAGTGTTACATTGTTACAATTAAAAGTTGCAGTAATTTTAGTGTACAATATTTTTCATAAACTGTATTGTAGAACTCAACATACAGCAGAACCACTTAATACAGTGCTAACTGCATAATACAGCACTGAATGTACTTACTGTACTGTGTTCACAACTATGAGAATTCAAGATGGACATACTCCAACAATAAAGTAAATATAACTTTTCTAGTAGAGTAGTTGATCAAATTTTACTATTACTAATTTATATTACTATAGTAGAGTAATATAAATAGATAATAAATAGTAATTTATATTACTACTCTAGTAGAGTAGTAATATAAATAGGTACAGTATATATGATAATGCATTTTTATTGTGAACAAGAAGGAAAGGGACATCGACACAAATGCCTTCTGAAGGTCACCTGTTGCAACGAATCCAACCTTGCAATGAACTGGGATTGGTCCCATATAGTGCACCGAATCGAGGTTGTACTGTACAGTATATAATTGTGTGTATTATTGAGCTGATAGTGATCCTTCATGTCATTTTTTTAAATTTGTGAAGAAATCAATATCAGCTTGCTATGAATTGTTCAACTACTATCAGAGTAACACTGTAATTGATGATCCTTACAGGGTGGTAGCCTACTGTAAGACTTTTGTTATAGTAAAATGGTATTTTATCATCCTTTATATTGATTTGTTTTATATTATGGAAGTAAACATTTATTTAATATAAAAAAACTGCGTGTTTGTCTTCTCTCTGTTTACTGAAGATAAATTGTGGCAAGATTACACAACCTTAGGAAAATTTATTGTATATAATAGGTAGGACTATTGTAGAAGGTCTGGAGATTACCAGTCACGTTATTGTGACTCATCGTCTGCGTATGGAGATTACCAGAATTCCCCAATGAAAGAGCTGGTCAGAATGTTGGTCAGATGCTTTAGGAACTCAACAAGGGATGGTCGGGTACATGCAGGAGCACATAATTTACTATAATGTAAACGAAAATATATAAATAATCACCTTTCCTTTAGAATCCACATCAATCTTACAGTGAAGTCTGGACACAGTTGATAGGTGGACTCTAATGTCACAGTCCTGATTGCGGCCAATAGTGCAACTTGTGTAAGTGAGTGGGAATGGGGTGCCATCTTCCCCCGTTCGCATAATCACAACTACATGGCCATAGATCTTCATTGTTTTATTTAACAAAACAAACTGCAAAGTTAAAAAATGACATTAGGCAACATTTTAGTATTCAATATTGATAATACATTAATCGGAAATCTACATACTGCAGCTAATTAAAAAAAGAAAAAAAGAATGAATTGTTTTGGTTTCTCTCTTGCAACATGCACATATCCTATTATCACTGGCAAGATCAAATATTTGAAGGTTAAAAGGTTAAATTTCCATGGGTAGTAAGCAGGTCTATAGGATAAATCATTTAGAAACTTCAATTAACATGTGAATTACATATACAGTAATTATATATACAGCAAAGTGAAGAGAAGAGCTGTCCCCAGGGTACTGTGCTTGCTCCAATACTTTTTCTCATCCTCATATCAGATATAGACAAGGACACAATCTATAGTACTGTATCATCCTCTGCAGATTACACTAGGATTTTCATGAGTCGACAACAAAGGACACAGCAAACCTCCAATCAGATGTAAATCAGAACTTTCAATGGTCTACAGAAAATAATATGGTGTTTAACAAAGATAAGTTCCAGCTCATGTGCTACGGAAAAAATGAAAATATAAAAACGGAAACCATGTACAAAACTCAATCAAATCATAACATAGAAGGAAAAGGCAATGTAAAGGATTTGGGTGTACTCATGTCGGAAGACCTTACCTTTAAAGAACACAAAGTAACCGTCACAAGTGCAAGAAAAATGACAGGTTGGATAACAAGAACCTTTCACACTAGAGATGCTATACCGATGATGATACTTTTCAAGACACCAGTGCTCTCTTAGAGATCCTTTACTGCTAAAATCCGCTCAGTATAACATCTAAACTACCGAGACCGGCTAAAGAGCCTAAATCTGTATTCTCTTGAGTGCAGGCGGGAGAGATACATAATAATTTACACGTGGAAAATAGTAGAGGTTAGTCCCAAACCTGCACACAGAAATAACATGAGACCAGAAGACATGGCAGAATGTGCAGAATACCCCTGTTGAAAAGCAGAGGTGCAACAGGTACTCTGAGAGAGAACTTTCAACATCAGAGGCCCGAGGCTGTTCAATACGCTTCCGCTACACATAAGGGGCATAACTGGCCGACCCCTCACAGTGTTCAAGAGAACTTGATAAGCACCTCCAAAGGTGTGTATCACATTTGGAGGGGCTTATCACCTTATTAAAGTAGCCGCATCAAACAGCCTGGTTGACCAGTCCAGCAACGAGGAGACCTGGTCGACGACTGGGCCATGGGGACGCTAAGCCCCGGAAACACCTCAAGGTAAGGTATCGGCCATCTTTTTGGCTTGTTATTTTGTTTAGCACTAGAGCAATACCCCATGTATTCATTGTTGATAGGGACCTCCCTTACTTGACAGATCACCATCTAATGACGGCAATCATATAATGTATATACACACACAGAAACTAAAGACTCAAGAGCAGCCAGCTTCCTGTTCCAGCGCCTCAGTGTTGCAATCCAGAGAGGAAATGCGTGCTGTATTTTGGGTACACACCCAAACTCCGAGGAGCTTGACGAGGTTTTCAAACAGTGATTGTGTGTTCTGAAAACTGTAGCAATGTAAAAAAAAAAAAAAAAAAAAAATTAATAAAACAAAGGGGGTGGTAGAAGTAAATATTGGGGGTGTTGGGTCTGGTAGTAGAGTGGACAGCATATGGAACTGGTAATCCTGTGGCCCAGGTTTGATTACCAGCACCTGCAGAAACAAATGGGCAGTTTGTTTTGCCTTGATGCCCATGTTACCTAGCAGTAAATAGATATCTGGGAGTTAGACAGCTGTTACGGGCTGCTTCCTGGGAGTGTGTTTTTTGTGTGGAAAAGAATTTAGTTAGTAACAGTTGATTGACAGTCGAGAGGCGGGCTGAAAGAAGAGCTCAATCCCCGCGAGCACAACTAGGTGAATACAGCCTCAGAGAAGAAAATAAAGAGTATTATATATTACCTAGACACCAGTTGTTTATACTGTATATAGTTTATGGAGACAGCAACCAGCCTAGTGACAATGCTACACTGAGGTCTTTGCACGACCTTTTGTTCTTGGAGCAAATATCTGTTTAAATAGGCATCATCACCGGGTCGTTCAGTGCACCGGGAGGCCAACGAACCCATCATTATAATTAGTTTGTTAATAAATACGTTATAATTGATGGAATAAAACAAAGGTGGTTTGTAATTTATAAATAGTAGTATAGAGAAGATGCTGGTGTTGCAAGAGTGGGAGCCAGGTCTGGGCATCAGAGTATACCTACACTGGCAGCTGTTGCACCCCGTCCCAACACCGCCACACTTGTTACATTTAAAACTATATTCCACAACCGCTCACCATTATTAACACCACATCTAAGAGCAAACCCCTCTATTAATTATGAGGCGCAAAGTGTGTGTGTGTGTGTGTGTGTGTGTGTGTGTAGCATAGTGTGGAGGAGCGAGGGACGCAGAGTGGCGTAGGCCTTGATGCCAATGCACTCTGGCCTCCACACCCCCCACAACACCCCCCTTTAACCCCCACCACCTCCACAACCCCCCTCCCTCCCCCTCTAGGCCGCAACACACTATACAACACCTCTTAACACTTACTGCGCAACACACACACTCAAATATATCAAGAGTCGCTATACTGTGTGTCTCAAGGCAACTTTTAATAATATATATTTATGTCGTGTAGCTGATGTGTGTAGTTTGACATTGTGTTGCGCATGTAACACTGGCGGCGGGGGCGGCAACACTGCCGGAATTATACACACAAAAAATTATCGAGTTTCGAATTATCGATGTTGCCATAATTAGAATATTATGTTCAATTAAATCCTAATGCTGGAGATTGTGTGGGCGCGGGTGGGTGCAGGTGCACACCACACCACATATGCCCCCCCCCGCCCCCACACACACACACACCCTGCACGCAACACCACACGTTAAAGTCACATATATAAAACACTGACCACTTCTGGCACTTCATTCACATTCAACTGTCACTTTGGCCGACACTTCCAACAATGGCCACAAATGTTGCCTCGCCCACCGCTCCTCGCCGCCCCCTCACGACACACGGATAACAGTAAATAAATGAGTTTTACGTACCACCTGAAAAAAGGAATTAAATACAAAATAGTGAGGAGCGGCTGTGACCTCACCGCCTCATCGTTACGCGCAAACTGCGCGGGAGACATTCAAACCCGGCCGCTGTACCGCCCCGCGCCTCCGCCACGCTCACTAGTGCCCTCCTCCTGCCCCCTTATCACCCCGCCCGCTCGCCCCTCACGCCTCACTCTCCTCCAACGACCCCGTAAATACCGTCTGGTGGCAGCCGCGAGTCGTGCACGACGCTCTCTTAATTGTTTTTAGCCGGGATGAAAATGCGTAATGTTGGCGGCAGTTTTACGGGTACATTCAAACAAACGAAACTTGTTTGATTGGCTGAGGTGTTGGAGAGCGCGGGCGGTGATTGGCTGGAGCCGGCGAGCCCGCCTCTCATTGGTCGACCCCGGCCAGGCCTGCGTCACACTCCCTCCTCACATACAATACTCTCTGAATTTTTCGATTTTACCGACGAAGGCGGCGTATTTCTCCTGGCCAAGTGGTGTGCGTGTGCGCGAGTGTTTTCGCTGAGGGAGGAGGGCGCGAGGAGAGCGGTAGGTGGTGTGTGAGAGGCGCGAGTGGAGGGCGGCGTCAACGTTTGAGAGGTGCAACGTTGTGTTAAATGCCTGACGCGAGACGCTGCCCTCCACACCCATTGTGTTATCCTCCTCCTGCACACACACACACGACCTTGTCTCTCTCTCTCTCACCACAACATTACCTGCTTGTGTTCCCCTGGCGGGCCCTCCCTGTGTGGGTGGGTGGTAGCAGCCTCCACGCCCGCCCCCCTAGTGTGTGGCGGGGTGTCATGAGGGACACATTATGGGCCGTGAGGGAGGTGTCACCTCTCACCCTCACTCTTGATGATTAACTCATCACCACCCACTTAGAGGTGTGCAGTGATGATTAACTCATCACCACCCACTTAGAGGTGTGCAGTGATGATTAACTCATCACCCACTTAGAGGTGTGCAGTGATGATTAACTCATCACCACCCACTTAGAGGTGTGCAGTGATGATTAACTCATCACCGCCCACCTAGAGGTGTGTGACGGGCAGCAGTAACCCGTCATCTCTAGGGTGATGGCTCTGCCCCAGGCTCATATGAGCTCGCCTGCCTTATCTCTATACTAAATCATTGGTACTGGACACTTTGTATAGCAAGCGCTCTTATCCTATTTTATTTTATCTATATACAAGAAGGTACATTGGGTTTGTGAGAATACATAGCATAGTATTCAAAATCTTGTAAAGCCACTAGTACGTGCAGTGTTTCGGGCAGGTCCTTAATCTAACAGATAATTTTAAGTAGGTAAATTCTAGCAGAATTGATAAAATGATAACATACATTGCAAGAAAAAAATCCTATTTATCTTATTTTATATCAACTGGTATGTTAGACAAACTCCACATCTGTATATAGAGCTGTGCCAGAGTGCCACTTTCCAATGAATGGTGGGTCAGAAGCCATCACGCAGTTCATTGCCTGAATATCTGAAAAAGCAAGAATGCAGGCTATAGGCAAAGCTTAAAATTAGCACTGCAAGGCAGCATTTCTTGAAAAAAAAAAAACAAGTGTCACGGGTAAAAGCTTAAGGCGTCTTGACATTTTTCTGTAATATTGGATCGAGATAAAATTATAGAAACTAAATGTGGAGAAAAATATTTAGACAAATGGACTAAATAGTGTGGTGTTGTTTTTGCCAGAGTGAGTTTATTGTTAGATTAGAACAAGTAGGAATTTCATATATTAGGTTATATATTAAGCACAGTATGCCTATTAATGTTAAAACGGTATGTGTGTGTTTACCAAAGTCTTTCCTGAATAAATAACTCAAATTTGTATCTAATGTTTAAACTTTTATTTTGTTTTAATATTTTTAAAACCTTATTGATATCCCCTTTGTATTACTCTTTCATCCATATATATATACTGTACAGTACTCTGCTTTAAACATGTCGCCCATTACTCCTCCTCTTTCTGGAGAATGTAAATTTAGTTTGTCAATCTGTTTATAAGGGAGGTTTCTAATTCCTGGGATTAAATTTGTCAAAGCTTTAGTGCAATAATTTATTACAAATGGCCGAGTTTGTAACTTTTTCCACCAGGGCAATGGCTATCTCGCCTCGCAAACGGACAGTGGATGGGCGCCTCAAATCCATCCCAAAAGGAGGGAAAAGGAATCTGCTGATGATGAATGGCTCCCTGCAACAAATTACCTGTCGGCAGAATCTCAATCTTTATCGAAGAAGTATGTAGAGTTATATTTTTCATGCATGAATTTTAATGCAAGATTAATTTGCTAGCTTAACCCTTAAAGTATGGATATCATCAAAGGTGTCATTGCCTGTGCTGGAGGAGGTAGGGTATAAATGATACCTTTGCATATAAAATAAACATATACAGGTATATATTATAATATGAGAGAGAGGAGAATTTATGAGTATCAGATGAATGCCATTGTCAAACATCCAACCCTAAGAAGAATGGTTATAAATGATATTAGAAATTATAAAACAAGCACAAATACTTTAATCCTACATTCTTCTTGCAGAGTGTTGGCAAGAGAACCCCAGTTGTTGCTTCAAAGGCCAAGAGCAGAGAAGTGTCACGTCCGGTATGCAAATAATTTATTGTTATTTTGCTTAATCAATCTTTTTAAATGTGGTCATTAAATGTATATTGAATTAGAATGAAATTTTATGAGAATTATAAAATTACATCTGTTTTATGAATTCTATTTTTTATTTTTTATGTACATAGTTTAGTTTAGTTCATTTATTACGCACCCTATACCCATCTTGTGGGCAGTAGTGGAAAGGGTTACAGAGGCACATAATGGGCTCAGGGACTGAACCCCACAATTCATTTAGCTAAGCAAGTTACAATCTTGATGAGCTAGTTACAAAATTCAATATAAGTTGTCACATCAACAATGGGTTCGAGATCGACCTCAAGTACAGGTTCTAAATTAATGTACTGACATATGTGGAGAGCTAGTGTCACAATTAATATGTTTGTCCAACACACTGCCCCCCATCCAGTGGGCAGCGGTGGATAGGTTACAATCACTTAGTTACTACCTACAGTTAGCAAACTGGGGATATTTGGCTAAAATTTCTGGTAGAAATCATTTTGAATGAAATATTTACACATTGCTGGAACATTGGTTATAGAATTGTCTCTAAATTCACGTATCTTTTCGCACTCCATCACATAGTGACGGACGGTGTGCGAATAATTTTGTTGACACAGTTTACATTTGGTCAGGTCTACATCGGCAGATAATGAGAATTCCCAGAGATACTTGTAACCAAGTCTAAGCCGAGCAGTAGTAACATCTAGAAGTCTGCTGATTTTATGTACATAGAACACAAAACTTGTGTTAATTGGATAAGTTTAGATTTAGGAAAGACTGGGTAAATATTGGTTCAGAAACAGGGTTGTCAATTTGTGAAACCAATTACAGCGCAACACAATAGACATAGCTGCTTTTGAGTAACCGTCTGGGGGAGCTCCCCAGTGGCTCCCTGAAGCTATGTTGCCGAGAGTATTCCATACTAATAGTCATACCGATTGTGGAAGTTCTGTTTGGTCAACTAGGGACTAGAGCCAGTACCTGACCCCTTTTCTTTCACAGAGGTGCAGAGAGCGAGTGATATTTTGCCACCTTCACCGGGAAAAGCTTCCAGGAATTCGGCAAAGTTTTGAAGACAACTAGAAGGCTCACAAAACAAATTCTCAAAACTGCCAAACAACTCTACAAATGATTCCCACAGAACAAGGGATTCATTCAAACTAGCTCAAAACTTGTTAGTACTGACCACCACCCAGGCAGGTGGGAGCTCTTGTATCTGGGGTTTGTGCTTGGTTAGCTGACTTCAGGTCCTGATAAACCCTTGCGGATTTATTTAATATACTGTATCACATTATTGTGATTTCTGGTGTACCCCTTGTGGTCTATTATGGCTTTTCCTGCTAAGACCACATTCGCCGAGTGTGAGCATAGAGAATTCTCATCGTATTTGCTATCGGCTGAAGGTCATTTTCTGTTTCCCACCATGCTGTTTACTGGGTCAGTGGTTCCTACAAAACTTGAGTCCTGTGAGGTGTGTTCTCACTAGGTTTCTGCTCTTACTAATTCAGCTTCAAGTTTGGAAGCTTTTCAGGTAGCTGTTGCATTATGAGCTAGGTTTGTTCGGGTCAGCTGTTCCTGATCCCACAGTGGGATTTAGTAGACCTATAGTATATCATCAATCTTTTGTGGTTGAACAGTTGTCCAACAGTTGTCCGTGTCCAACGTTTGCATGACCACTTTGGCCCAAGTATGCCTGCTACTACATGCTGGAGCTTGGATGGTGTCCCCCAGACTTTGAAGATGCATTGATCCTAAAAAATGAAGTTGCACTGTGTAGTAACATGTAAAGTATATCAGTATTTGATAATAATATTTATTGTATTTTATTTATTTTTTATTCAGAATCGCAGACAAACCATGATACTGAAGAGGATAGATGTTCCTTTGAATTTTGAAATTACTTCACCAGCTTCCACCATTCGAAAAACACGAAGGCAGTCAATGGCTCATTTCAGCAAGAAAGAGAGTGTGCAAACAAATCTTCAGACCACCAAACTACCAGTGCCAATAGATGAAAAATTAAGTCCAGTGAAGATTTCCAAAGTTAAACTGCCATCTAGTAAACCACCACCAGCCAGAAAAATCGTCTCCATGCCAGATATGATAAAGACGGACAGATCGGTTACAAGAGTGCAGGATACAAAGGGTGACACGAAACTGCTTAGACAAAAATCCAGCTTTTCGCCCGACAAACAAACCTATTATACTCGCCACAGGTCACTTCGATCGTCTAGCAGTGTGCGTGTCGAGGGAAACAAGAAGAGAAAGGTTGAAACAGAAGTTACAGAGCAGGTACAGTATTAAATATTTTTGTTCAGTGAAAGATTGCTAATTGTGAATATTTTATTAGCTTATGAAACTGGATGTGCTTTGATTTATATTCATATGAAATTGTTTTGATTTTGATAGCATGCACAATAGTCACTGGGGTTTGTATTGTAGTGAGTTGGCACTTGAAAATGAAAGTGAATGAGAAATTAAGTTTGTGTGTGTGTACTCGCCAATTTGTGCCTGCAGGATCGATCATTGAGAGTTTGCTTCCACAACCTGCTCCTTAACTTCATTCCATATTCCCACAACTCGCGTGCTAAAAGAAAACTTCCTAACATCTCTGTAACTCATCCGAGTTTCCAGCTTCCACCCATGTCCCCCTTCTTCTGTTAGTATTCAGTGTGTACATTTTGTCTATTTCCACTCCATCAATCCCCCTAAGTATTTTGTGTTTCTATCATATCCCTCTCAGGTTCAGTTTCTTCAGTCGCTCTTCATACTCCATCCCTCGTAACTCTGGGATGAGCCTCATCGCAAACTTCTGAAACTTTTCCAGTTTCATTATGTGTTTCTTCAGGTGGGGACTCCATGATGGGGTGGCATACTCTGACTGGTCTCAGGTAGGGAGTGTAAAGCGCCCTAAATGCCTCCTTATTAAGGTTTCTGAATGTCGTTCTAACTTTTGCCAGTGTAGAGTACGTTGCTGTCGATATCCTATTTATATGTGCCTCAGGAGTTAGATTAGGTGTTACGTCCATTCCCAGGTCTCTTCCTTGAATTGTTACAGGTAGGTAGTTTCACTTCATTGTGTACTGTCCCTTTGATCTCCTGTCACCTAATCCCATTTCCGTAACTTTACATTAGCTCGTGTTGAGATCCAATAGCCATTTCTCTGACCATCTCTGCAACCTGTTCAAACCCTCTTTTGGAGGGTCCTACAATTCTCATCTGTCACGACTCTTCTCATTAATTTTGTGTCATCCGCAAACATTGGCTTATAGGGCTCGACTCCTGTAGACATGTTATTTACGTATATTAGAAATAGATCTGGTCCCAGCATTGATTCTTGAGGTTCTTGGTTCTTTTGGCAATTTTTGAGTGTAGTCTCATTCTAACCATGCAGTAGTGTGTTTTGTTTCATTGATTTTTTTGTGTTTCCATGGCGGTAGCAAACATGATTAAATGTAAGATGTTCATAGTGCCATCACTCCTTTTGCCTCTCTGAGTGGGGGGGGCCAGGTACTGTCTCATGGTCCCCAGTAGGCCAATAAGAACTCTGCAACTGATGTCACATAGTAGTATGGCACTGAATCAGTATAATAGCTTCAGGAAGCCTCCAGGGCTCATCCAAAAATTAGTGTTTTATTACATTCAATGCTAATTTTTTGTATGCAGTTGCATCCCTTAAATTTGTCACTCCATTATATTTCTTGTGTTTTGTAATAGTGATCAGGGGCTGCAGTTAAGAAAGGGACAAACACCCATTCAAACTCTAAAAAACAAAAAGGTACATGCTCAATAATATAGTCTAGTGAAATCGTGTTAGTTTCAGATTGAACCATCATCAAAGAGGAGGAAGCTAGGACCATCCTTGAATAAAAATTTAGAAATTGGGCATATGGTCAGATCATCATTAAAGCTTGTAAAGGGAAAGGCTTTAACCTATTCACCGAAACCAGAAAGAAAGAATGCAGCCCAAACACCAAAACCCGAAAGAAAGAATGCAGTCCAATCACCAAAATCCGAAAGAAAGAATGCAGTCCAATCACCAAAACCTGAAAGAAAGAATGGAGTCCAATCACCAAAACCCGAAAGAAAGAATGCAGTCCAATCCCCAAAACCTGAAAGAAAGAATGCAGTCCAATCACCAAAACCCGAAAGAAAGAATGCAGTCCAATCACCAAAACCCGAAAGAAAGGATGCAGTCCTATCACCAAAACCCGAAAGAAAGAATGCAGTCCAATCACCAAAACCCGTAAGAAAAAATGCAGTCCGATCACCAAAATCCGAAAGAAAGAATGCAATCCAATCACCAAAATCCGAAAGAAAGAATGCAATCCAATCACCAAAACCTGAAAGAAAGAATGTAGTCCGATCACCAAAACCTGATAAAAGGGCTGCTCTCCAGTCACAGTCACCAAAACAGGAACAAAAGGATGCAATCCAATCATCTAATCTTAAGAGAAAGAGAGATGTAAGCCTGTCACCAGAGCTGAAGAAATCCAGGGGTGCAAGTCGGGCACTGGAGCTAAGAATGAAGGATACTTTGGAAACGTCTAAGCAAGAGAAAGATTCAATTACATCACTAAACCCTAAAATGACTAAGAATACAATAAAAAAATCGCCAAAAGTCTTGAGGACAAGGGATACTGTTAAGTCACCAGAACTTAAAAAAACAGTGGGTGTAAATAAATCACCGAGGATTGTAGTCCGGTCGCCAAAGATAACACGAGCAGTCAGCACAATACAATCGCCAAAGATTACAAGAACAAAAAGTATTACCCTGTCTCGAAAAATAAACATAGTTAAATCTCCGATCCCGTCCCCTGTCAATCGGAAGAATTCATTAGGCATATTAAAGAGCTCTACCACTCATTCTCGGGCTGAGGTAAGCATTAACAGTACAGCTACACTCCAAGAAAATATAAGCCGTAGTATTGCAAGGGTTATCCTCACAAGGCCAGTAAGAATGAATACAGCACCATCTCCACGCCCTAAATTACACTTGAAAACGGTTTCAACACCATCACCTAAGCCTCCAACAATGACAAGGTCTAGTGCCAAAAGTTCTAAAAGGGTTAGAATAGTTTCGGCTAGTCCAAAATCATTTAGTGCCGTCAGAAAGACCCCATCTTCTAAGAGGAAACTTCAATCAAAACCAGATATTAATATAGGTGAGTTATTTGCTATACTCTAGCTCATTTTTTCATTTCTTCAACATTTGAATATACAGTTTTTGGTGGAATATAGTTTGAGAGCACAAAGTGCTAGCAAGTAAAAAAAAAACTGTGATGTTACTTATTTGTTGGATATTCCACCTTACTATACATGCAGAATGTTGCCAACAAATGAAATCACCCTTGGTGTTTCTCTACATGTAGAAACTTGACAAAATAAGTGTATAATAAATCAATTGTCAATTACTGTACAATCATCTGTGTTAAGAATAGTTATAATAGGTTTAATTTTGTATAGTAAAAGCTTAAATGATGAGAACTGTCTTGTTTGTAAGGTGAGATATGCATGGTGTAGGGACCAGTGATGCCTCCTGCAATTTACGTGATTGGAACATTGATTTTTTTTAGTTGTCTGGTTTTTATTTATTCTTTAAGTACTGATAAATTGTGCACAATTAATTATAGTGTAAAGAATATATTAAATATTTTTTTTTAAGGCTCCACTCCAGTGCTACCATCTGCCCGTGTTCAACTACAGCTCTTAAGACGGTCATCTCCTCTGCGAACCACATGCAAAGCTTCTAACGGAAAGGTTAAACCCTTTACTCCAAAACCTGATCCTCTGCCAAGCCATCTATTAAAGCAAACACTAAAGAAGAAGGTGGATTATGAGAGGGAGACTGTAACTCGGGTATGGTGAACACTTGCAAGGTTCTTTATTCTGAGCTGATTTTTGCATACATACACAAAACTGCCAGGGGCCAGATTCACAAAGTAGTTACCCAAGCACTTACAAACCTGTACATCTTTTCTCAATCTTTGGCGGCTTCGTTTCCAATTATTGTAGATACGTGTGTGTGTGTATATAGTGTATAAAACTGATTGATCGTAGAATATAATGTACATGTCACATATATGACCCCCCCATAATTATGAGTTCCACACATTAAACTATATAAATTCCACAAATTACACACTTTTGAAAAATATTACAGCCAAAAAAATAGAAAGAAACGAATGAGAAACACCAAAATAATTGTAAAAATTTATATTCGCTGCAACTGCCGCCTCACGGGGTGGCGGGGACCCCAAGTGCTTCTAACTCAGTACCCATAATTTGCTCAACTTCTCAATTCTATCATGGCTAAAGTGTGTCACATCCAATATTTTATTTGAGTTTCTCGTGATCAGAAACTGCGTTTTAACAATATAAGAAGAGAAAAGTAAGTTTGTGGAAATAATTTATTTACGGCGCATCACGGTGGTTAATAACATCCTCCCTAGTAACTACTAAACTAGTACACTTGTCTTCTTCCCCACCAATAGATTTGTTTAGCTGAAGGCATAATATTAATTAAGTTCTGTTTTAGTAAATACAGAGACAAATTATTTATTTAAGATACTGTACATCTCATTGTCATTCTCAGTTATCTGAACTGTCCTCTTTTGGGATGGCTCTGGGAATGAATAAACAAAAACAAAAATCATGAAAATAGCATACCTCTCAGTCGGTGAAATACCAAAGTGCTTGTTTATGGACATTACTATATCAGAGAATGAAGTATGTCATATATATCTTTTAGAAAAAATACAATCTTAAAAGTTAGTGCTTCTCCTATGCAGTTCTTTTTGTGTTTTGAATGTCTGCAGCAGTTAATGTGTAAGTTTGTCCAGTTGCAGTACTTGGGTCAACCTTAGTGAGAACTTGTTCAGTTAGAATGTTCTATATATCTGGCTGGTGAGGATACACACATGATGGGGATGGGGCAATAGGATGCAGGAAATTGATTGGAACCACATGTGATGTTGCATTCATATTCATGACAATCTAATCATCAGGCATCATTATAGATGCATCACCAAACCTTTTATTTCTTCCAATGACAATGTTTCAAATTAGATATGTGATTGCTGCACTTCACTACTTGTTTCTGTAAAAAAAAAATTTTGTATTAATTATTCATTCCTTGTTCCTGGTATGAAAGCATAAAATGTTTTGAGTTCCAGGTACTCCTTAACTTCGTGTCATTTATATAGCAATTTCTCATCTCCATTATTTCCTGTTACATACACACACACATGCAACATTCACGTTTTCATAAAGTCTTTTGTCCAGTTGAGCAACTATCTGATTTGGAGTCATAATTTGATCTGTATAGATGCATTGTAAACCTGTCCTACCTGTTCTCCCAGATAATCAGTGACCTAAATTACTTGTATGGTTCTAGTTTTTCCAATGATCTAAATGTGAAATTTTTTTAACCATTTTTCAGACAAACGTTTTAATGTTAGACATGTCATCAGGAAGTTTTTAACTTTAGGGAAAAATTGTGTTAAGGTACAAAACTTTTATTATTAATTATCATCATCATTTCACACAATGCAGATGAAAGATATTGGTCTGATAATGGAGAGTGTGGCACCCCAAATCAGGAGAGTGAAGACCCATTGGATATCCCAAGTACTCCATTCTCAACTTCTAACTTGCCTCCAACACCAAAATCCTCACGCCAGCATCAAATCTCTCGTGTTGACAGGTATGACTATTAATTGGGTACATTGACAGGATATTGGTACAGGACAAAATAAAATTGCATTTACAAGCATTGGTGGGTGCATGTGTGCATTACACAGTTTGCTGAAGTTTTTCAGTATTGATTTTATTTACATAACCTTGGACACCCAAGACCATGTTAACATTAAGGCTTAGGACATGGAAGGGAGTGTTAAAATATTTTGAGGACAACTTATTAAATAATGCAGCCCAGTGTCATCTAACTTTATCCCACCCAACCTTTCACATAAGAATTGGCCATTTATTTCTCACTCATAGCGAGCTAATGGATCAGGGAGGTTCCTGTCTCCCAGAATGATGATGCCAATGTTTTGCAGAAAGAGGCTAAAAGGTTGAAAATTAGGATAAGGAAAAAAGATGGGGGTAAACATAAGTTTAGTGGTCTATCTGCTTGGGTTTTGTTTAAGTTCAGGTTCTGTGGTGTGTATTGGTAGTGGCTTAGTTGGTTAGTTTATGTCCCAGCTGGCGCAGGAGGTTGCCAGAGGTGTGGCACTTACAGCTGCTCTGTGTGTTTATTTTTTATTTGTTTAGGTTGCATTGTTATTGGCCTTAATTGAAGGGAGTGCAACTGTCAGACTTTTCTTAACTCAAGTGTTTTGGTTTCTTCATTACGTGTGCTGGGTACTCCCCCAGTACATTGCTGGGCTCTGTCTGTCTCCCATCTATTTCTCCAGCTATCTATCTATCTGTTGGTCTGTCTATTCATCTATGTATCCAACTACAGTGACACCTCGACTTATGATATTTTCGAGTTACGATATAAATTTGGTCGGAAAATGGGACTCGACTTACGATAGTGTCGTCGATTAATGATATTCATTGATGCGCGTTCAGGTCGACCGAGCGCATGGTTCCTGGTTGCATGGGCCGACCTGCCTCAGTCTACCAGAGCCACCCGCTTAGTGACGATCACGCTTGTAAGAAATTCTATTATTTTGGTGATTTTTTTTGTGTTTTGAACATAAAACTAATTTATATATCACACCATGGGTCCCAAGAAAGTCAGTGGTAAGGTTTAACCTAAGAAAACACATGTGAGGATGACCAACGAGTAAAAACGAGATCATTCGTAAACGTGAAAATAGTATGAGGGTTGTTGGTGTAGAGGATGTCCCTTCCTCATTTAGTAAGGAAATGTGTGCAGCATGGGAAGAACTACAAACTTGCTGAAACGACTCGTCCAAATCAAGCTGCAGTATCTCTCAAACTTTGACATACTTCTCATTTACTTCCTTTCCTAACATCATCATCTTCCCAATCAATTTCATTAAACACTTGCTCACTTCTCCATAGTCTCCTCTCTTGAAATCAGGTTTTTTAGCTGTTTCATTCTCCCATCTCTTCATAGATTATAATGCATTGCTTATTTGATGAGGTGGTTTCCCCAGTAACCATACTTACTCAAGCAAATGGAACTGGTGGACCATATATTTCTCTCTCTGATTAACCAAAGAATGATATGGGAAAGGGGTGGGGAGAACCCATTAATGAGGTTGAAGTGAAAGTGTTAAAGTTTGTTTGCTATTATTTTGAATGCTTTATAGTTAAAACCAGTTTTGCTTTAAAAAAAAAAAAGCATTCATTACATATTATTCTTTTGTATTAGATGGTGTGTGGTACCACGCAGAGCAATAAATGAGAATGTGACTTCACAGTCCACCTTATTCTCATCAGTAAATGTGTAAGTTTGTTTCTTTTTGTCGCAGAATTAACTAACATATCACCTTTAAACTTTTACGCAGTATGTATCAAAAAAAAATCTTATTAACCAGGTATTAAAACCAATTTCTATAGGAAGAATCTGTGTATTTAATCTGGTGTTTACTGTTTAATTTCTACCTGGTAAATCAGTGTCTAAAATTCAAGCTCTAACTTATGTAGGTAGTTACTAAAATTTGTTCAATTATATTAACAAGCCAAGGCAACTAACATAACTTGAATAAACCTAACCATATATAACACCGAGTTGATATTATGCCTTCCATGACACCTCCCAGTCTGGATCATTTTATTCCAGATTTGAACCGGATTTGCACAAATTTAGGCTTTTTGGCTCGTTATCACCAATCTTAAAACACGTTATACATGTTTATGCGTACTTGGACACAAATAATAATAATTTTTGTGTGCCTATAAATAATCATGGACAATTTATCGGCTTTCTTACTTTTTTGTAACACTGGCTGGTCTTGATGAGAGGCAGCAAAAATGTGGCTATAGTACTATGTCATGTCATATCTATTCAAACTTTTGCAGTCACTCTGACCTGGTTTGGAAATTCTCAGTGTCATGGTTAATTTTCTTTGCTATAGACTATTTGGTTGCCACCAATAGCCAGTCCCAAGCTTCAATGTAAATTATTGGTAAATACCATCATTTAAATCTCCATTTTTAGAAGGCTTCAGTGCTCTTATGTTACTCTTCCTTCCTTCAGTGCTCAACTTTTATTCACAAACTATATGATCTACAGTACTTCTTTGCTTTTATTATGTCAGTACTAGTATTAGTACTGACATAATAAACTAGTATTATGGAGTTGCGCTCTGGTTGTCGGTCTGGAGTGGCCTCACCAGGGCGCAAAGCCAGGGTAGGTTGATTCGGGGGAGAAGCTGTTACCCAGGCAGCAGGTCCCCCCTCTCCACGGCGCTGAAAGTCTCCAATGGAAAGGCATACGCCAATACGATTGGAGAGGGGGGACCTGCTGCCTGGGTAACAGCTTCCCCGAATCAACCTACCCTGGCTTTGCGCCCTGGTGAGGCCACTCCAGACCGACAGCCAGAGCGCAACTCCATAGTCTCCTGAGACTGATGGATGCCTACTACTAGTGCCAGCTGCTTTCCTTCCCAGCCACAATCATAGTTTTTCTAATAACTCAGCCATTTCATTTTTGGTAAGAACATACCTCTTATCTCTATCTGATATGCCAATAATGTGCAAATAATTATATATCGGAAGAAAATTCACAGGAAATTGTTGAATAATTAGAGGTCAGAAAAGACTGCCACATTCAAGTAAAACAAACAGCCAGTATGCTTCCCCTTACAGTACATTTTCATGACTGCAAAACTTCATTTTTTTTCTTCCCCATACTTTACAATTTATAGTGTACTGCACAAGTGTAATGCAGTACATTTATAGTGTAAGTAAATATTTTTAAGAAATAAGGGCATTTTGGTATTTTGAATATAATTCATAAATAAAAAAATAAATAGCAAAAAAATAAGAAAAATAATTAAATTTGATGGAAATTACTACTGATATGTAGTGAACTGATAATTCAGAGTTTTTCCAGCAGCGCTCTCTTTTTTGGGGGGGGGAGGGGGGAACTGTGAGAAGATGTGGTTAATTGTTTTTGAGGAGGTCTATATTTAGGAGGAGCGTATTTGTATTTTGAAACGATATAGTATATGTATTGAAAAGGTATTGACATCTTGATCATACGGTGAGTAAAAAAATGACTCAAAGTTTTAAGAACTATGAGGAAGGAGGGTACTAACACTATTTGACATTTCAAGCTTTATAATATACTGTACCATAATAGTGGGAGCCGGTCGGCCGAGCAGACAGCACACTGGACTTGTGATCCTGTGGTCCCGGGTTCGATCCCGGGCGCCGGCGAGAAACAATGGGCAGAGTTTCTTTCATCCTATGCCCCTGTTACCTAGCAGTAAAATAGGTACCTGGGTTTTAGTCAGCTGTCATAGGCTGCTTCCTGGGGGTGGAGGCCTGGTCGAGGATCGGGCCGCGGGGACAACGAAGCCCCGAAATCATCTCAAGATAGTGTCCTTAATTTTTTATTTTCCAATTTTTAATTCAGTGGCTGAAGCAACTGGGGTAACATGCAGTGTTACACAGTATAACAAGGAGCCTTGTAGTTGTAATAACCTGCATGGCTCCTTCATTTCCACTTAATATATTTGGGTTTCACCTTAATTTAAATGATTTGGAATGAAAAAAAGTATGTTTAAAATTGTTAAATTACTAATCATCTGAATACATTAATCCCTAGTTGCTGTAAGTTGTCAATATGTGTATATGCATATCTAACTGTCCCTATTAGTAGCAAGTTCTAGCCTTTGTACTGGGTGCATCTGTACCTCCTGCCATTCAGGTACAGTTGTGCACAAGCTTTTGAAGCTGTGAATGGAGGTAGCTTAAACATAATTTACTCAACCCCTTCCACTTGCTTATTATTTGCACTATTTATAGATACTTGTATCTCTCTTGCTCATTGGTGTTTTCAACTCCCACCTGCGCCCTTTTGCTTTATTTTTTCCCTTGTCTGCAAAAGTAACATGTGGACAAGGACATAAGTGAGGAAGAAATTATACTGCTCAAACAGTTTCAGATATTTTGTATAAATGAAGTATGGCTCTCTTTAGAAAGCCAAGGTTTTATGTAAAGAAGTTAGAAAATTTGTTAAAGAATTTTATTGCTATAGTGTTGGTCTGATGCACTCACAAAGTCGTGCTCAGAGTATTTGTGATCGGTGTCAATATTCATGCTTGTTATTTCACAGAAATTATTGTATCTTGCAAATCTGTTTTATTCTTTAATGTTAGATATCACTATAGTATTTAAACAATTGTTAATTTTTGACGAGTTATTCATTATGGTCATGTTAATGCCTAAAAAAAAGTAGGGGATTTTTATAGTAGCTTAAATAAATACCAGAGCCATATAATTGGTTATCAAGATAATTTTGGCAATGTGCATTAACATTGATCAGGAAATTTATTGGGTTTAAATATATTTTTCAGGTGTATGGAACCATCACAGGCTTTAGATAAGCCTACGTGTGAGCAAACTTTACCTTTGTGCTCGGCAATTCCGCGAAGTAGCACACCCATTGAAGACTCTTCAAGATTGGATTGTTTTACTGCAGATACTATTGTGAAAGATTCAACTACAGAGTGTGAAGCAGACTCATCGGTCGAGTTTTCTAACACGTGCATATCGGACAACAATGAGGATGATGATGATGATGGCAATGATGATGGTGATGTTTCAGGAGAGAGTGGGGGTGAGGCCACATCACCACCACAAAGTAGGAAAAGCTACTGCATGGTAATGTAGAATTGCTGAAGTTGACATAATCATTTGGTTTATTTGACATGCATTATTAATAATGTAATCCCAGCTCTAATTTATGCAGTTGTTTATATTATAAAAGTATTGCTAAGGATATAGTTTTTCCCTAGTTGGGGCTTGATATTTAGAAGGTTCAGTCAATCTCCTCTCACCCCAAGCATATATCTTTTCATAGAAAATGTATTCCATTAGAGGTGAAACAAGTTAATATTTATCTTAATGAAGGTATTTAAGAGTGCCCCTCACTAAGTGCTCAACGTGAATATGTTGAATGAGGCTTTGTTTACTCATACCATGCCGTCCATTCATGACAACACTTGCCATTAAAAATATAAATACTATTTTATTTGCATTTTGAGGAGTTGAAGTATCATGCGTGTTATAAGTTGAGCTATGTATTGATTCAACATGATATGGCTTGGCCATCAGTCTACTGGATACAAGGGGCAATTTGATCTCATTATTGGAAGACAGGAGTAAGAGTTACTGTAACAGTTCACCTCATCAATGTAAACTGAGCATATATACTGGGAGCTGTTATATGCAGTAGTGCCCAACTACTTGGGCTGGACGGTAGACAGACAGTCTCGCTTTTTGGAGGTCGGCATTCAATCCCGGACCGTCCAAGTGATTGGGCATCATTCCTTTCCCTTCATACCCTCCTAAATCTTTATACTGATTCCTTTCAAGTGCTGTATAATTGTAATGGCTTGGCACTTTCTCCTGATAGTTCCCTTCCCTTCTATGCCGTAGTTCAAGAATATGGTTATAATAATTACCATTTTCATGTGGTCGGTTTTGTAACTCTGTATAATAAACTAAGGTCTCACAAGTCAAGCCTGGTGCCAGGGAGTAGAAGGCCTCCCAGAACCCCATCCAGGTATAATATTATACTCCAAATTAGTTTTTTTGTATGGCATAAATCACATCAGGAGGTTTCCCAACTTATTAAGTAGTTGTTCTTTTCGTCATGGATGTTTGTGATTCTTTTTATTTTTATTTATTTTTCATTTTGTTTTATATATTTATATATACAAGAGTTCTTACGTTCTTGTCCAAGAATGTGCATATTATTTATAATGTACTTATTATTTATTGTGGATTGTTTTCATCTTATTTCACTTGTATAATACAATAGGAGTCAGTTTTAATTTAATTTTCACAAGCATTGCAGATTTGTATACAAAAATTATCAGTTTTGAAATTCATTGCAGGGAAAAAAGAAGCTTGCATATCATTCTCCATTTTTAATTGTCTGGAAAAAATCTAACATTTATTTTGTGCTTGTAAAACAAGTTCACATTTTCTTACGTGAAATGAGCAGCAACTTTTAGATGGGCAGAAATGGCATATGGTAGCCTGAAACTGTAGTTGTGAAGTAATGTTTTTAGATTATATCTTTATTGTAGTTTTAAATGGATCCATTGGTCATATTAGGAGGTGACCAATTTTTCTGTCACCTGATAATTTTCTAAAATATTAAATGTGAAAGGACTGCACAAAGTGCTAACTGAAGTTAGAAATGGCTGTTGACAATGGTGTTTATTCTGCAAAAACATAAATCAGAATTCATATCATATATTAGCTTGACTAGTGCCGTATGTTTAAATTCTTGCAGCAACATTTTCTGTGTCCAAATTGCCCATTTATAATTTTTAGTATGCAATGTACAATTGCTATAGTTATGTATGGAAAAGTTATAGATGTTGGAGTCCATTAGTTTTGTTTGGCCATAACTGTTAATGACATTTGACTTAATGCATTTAGGTTTTTGTAGTGGATCCTTAGTCACACATGCCTTGTTTTAGAGATCAGAGATGCTCTGGATTGAAGTTATCACTGTAGTTACTGCACATCTCTTGATAATCACAAAATAGCCGATAGCATACATTGGGAAAGATTTTTTCTGGCTAAAGGAATTACGCATATACTGTTGACTACTGTCCAAATCTTAGTCTGTGTACAGTTATTTAAGTTTAAATCATGCCTAACATTATCCAAGAATATTTAAATTGTTTAGAACAAGTTGGCTCATGACATTTATCTATTTAATATTTTTGGTAATTGTTTATTGTGGATAAGCGAGTTCAAGGACGGCTTGTGCCCATGGATCCATTACTGTTGAAGTACACAAAGGCATCTTGTTCATGGTTGATGGTTCTATACTTGGAATACAATTACACTGCAGGGTTACTTGGTGTCCCCATTTAGTGGAGAACCATATTGCCTTCTCAACAAAATCTACTATAGTTAAGTAGAGAATAATACTGATAAACTTGTAAATATATAAATGTTAGGTCAGGAGAAGAGCGTATGGTGACAATGTACCTGTAAGGACTTAACAGTTGAATTGTAATTACTGTCATTCATGCCTTCCTAAGGATGGTAATGTCCCATAGAGAAAAAGGCATCAATGAATTTATGTACAAATATTGCATTTATACTTGATCATTGTCACTTACACAATCACTATAAGTCAAACTAAACTAAGGTCAGATTTTTGGTTGTCATATTGGAGGTGCTTTTATCATCTGAGTAAATGATTTAGTAGTAAGTACTATAGACTATTGAAATGTTGTTGATGCTGGCACATATAAACATGTGGCACAATAATATACACCAACATTTTATGTGCATCGTACTCTACTTGCTACAATATTTTATGGGTTTTGTTTGTTTTTTACTGCTGATGGCACACATCTTTGATATTTTGTAGTTGTCTTATGGTTTCCTGTGTGTTTGTAGGGGATATGCTCCAGCTCTTACCCAGTCACTTAGCTATTAGTTTTCTGGTTAGATGACTCGGGTCTTTTATGCTCTGTCATAACTACATTTTGAAGCTCATCACTACCTCCACAATTAAGAAATGCTTCCTTATGAATCTGTGGAATGATGGTTTTGCAATGACTGCAATTGCATGCAACATCCCCAATTTACATGTGAAGAATGGCTCAACAAAGCTGTTGATGTCTTGTTATCAAGGCAAACCATTTACAAGAGCAGCTGTACCCCGACCAGAACACAGCTAGTCGAATGTGGGATCCAATATAGATATCCTTTCTCAGACAGGTGTGAACCCTAGTTATGATCCACTGGGTTGTTAGTCTCTTCAGTGCAATGAGCAATCTAGAGGACTTCTCACAGGTCCATACATTATTAACTATAATTTTAATGTGATTAGAGACTTTTGGGGGTTTTGGAATATCCCTGAACTAAGGTAGTGCTTTAATGCAAGTAAGAGTAGCAGTACTTTGGGTGATTTGGCATAAACATGTGCATAAATGTGAACAGTGGTTTACACTTAACACTAAGTACAAGACACGGGATTACTTTAATAAAAAGTATCACATCAATAGCTATGCACCCACACACGGCATGAATCATTTCCCACTGTGCTGGTATGATGACACTGCACAGTCAGTCATATCACTTGCCTATTAAAACTGCAGTCACACGACTAGTATATTAACCACTCTTACTTTCCATACAACACATTCCCACAACAACCCTAATCTGATGTGTTTAATCAGTCAATCATGGGCTGTATCAGGGTGGGGGTTCTAATTCTATTATCAGTGACCCCCTCCAATAAAATAAAGTAAATACTTAAATGCTACTACTTCCACCAATGTAGCACACACGAGTCATCCTGTAAAGATCTTGCATATGAAGAAGGAATTCAACGTCGCCTTATTTGGAGAATCGGCTCAAATCTGGCCCATTGTCAAGAGTACACATCCCGCTGAGCCACTATGACTTGACCTCTCTCCTTGCTTTGGGATGACCTCCTTTCAGTTCCCCTTGATATTATGTCTGCTGTTGAATGACCTGCAACTGTTTCTCTCGTTCTAGAAATTGTCATCAGGACAAATGCAAAACAAGTTCTCTACAAACATTTATTACAAAAATACAAAGAAAGAAATAACAGCACATTACCATCAGGTCCAACAAACTAGCATCAGGCTTATAAAATACCAGTGCACCAACAAATAAAGTACACTAGGAGTCTACGTAATCTTCGCCAACAACCTCCCCCCTTCCCCTAGCTGTTTGGGCTAGGCAACTTGTATATAATTTAACTCGAACAAGATAATATGACGTTCTCACCTTGCACTGCATCATTCATAACATGAATTCATGCACTCCCTCAAGTAATAATGATGTCCGTATAACTCTCTCCATTACGCCTTGAAAATCATTCTCGGGGGTACATCTGTACATGGGTCCTCGAATTAAGTAGATACTCTTGAAGCTCCTATGTTGCTGCATCCTTCATTAGCGACGACTCCCATCAATCAGGTACCACTGCTACTTGCAGTTCCACTACATAGGCTTCTTCATACATATGAAGTTCCTCTACACAGGCTTCACAATACATATGTAGGGTCTACTACACAAGCTTCACAATACACATGTAGGCTCACTGTACAAACCTTGCCATACATGTGGAGTTCTGCTGTACAAACCTGTAATCCCATTGCCACACAATAACAACATATTCTATCAAAACATAAATAACATTATATATAATTTTCACCTTCTGATGTCCTACTCTGCGTGCCGGTCCTACTGCAGGGAAAGGGGTCCTCCCCAGTTTTTGGGTGCGTTCAACCCGCATTTCTCCTCCTAACTTTCCCTTCAGTCAGCCTCTGACCCCCAGGCGATCGAACATGTCTCACCTCCATAATGTCAAATCATCTCAAACTTATTATACAGTATCATCTCATTATTTTCATTAACTCTGACCTACATTCACAAATGTCCTATATGATTGCTGGGCACATGATCAAACTATAACAAACAATATTAAGTGTTTTGGTTGTGGTCGTAGCTTGCTTGTCAGTGGGAAGGAATGGCGTACCAAACACCTGTGGCCTTTTCTTTATTTACTCAAATATAATATATGCTGGGCCACGTAATAACTATCGTAAGTGTGTGTAGGCAGAATAAAGGCTCGCGCTGAACTCCCCATGGAGTATGGTCCTCTGCCACACCTCGAACTCACATAGGCAACGAGCATCTGGTTGATGAACTTCTTGGTTGTGTCCCTAACTGACATTCATGTACAGTGTGACTTTATTTATAGTGGCCTTAAACAAGCTTTGAGATGTCTAACGCCATCTCGGACATGCAAAAATATAGCGTACATGGTATAAATGCAATTCTAAGACTAAGCTATCCATGGAGCATCATGACTAGCTAAATGTCTGCACATACTAGAGGCAATAGGTCCACATCCAGGTAGAGGCAGAGTAGTCATAGGATGTAGAGGCAGTGGACCAGAAGCTTTGCACAAGGATCATGATGTTCAGTCACAGTGTTACCTGTTAAGCAGATTATAAACGGTAGACTAACATAGGTGTGATATAGTATAAGTGACATTCTACTAAAGTATGGAGTGCACAGATGTGGCAGAAACACAAGGACCTAAACAGTGAATGTAAGAGACGTGATAAGATTGAAAATATGAACTAAGGTTAACTGTAGGTATCATTATATACATTTGAGGCACATGAAAGAACAGATGTATAAAATCTACTGAGAAAGGTAATGAACATAACGGTTTTATTTTCTTGTGAAATCCCAATACATATGCTGTGGGAATGTTTAATAAAAGTGTCTAGCACATATATAATGGTTGGGTACTCATTCAGGACTAGCTCCCTCGTAAAATATTAACTAAGGTTAGTTGGAAACTGTAAAAGTTAGTAGGCATAAGTTTGTTACTTGGTCTATAATATTGTAAGCATTGGCCTTATAGCTAGACATAAAATCTATGAATGTTAGTTGCTAGTTCTTCACGGACATAGTCATCCTCTGCTACATGTCAGGAAATGACAAGTCAGGAAATGGGTAGCTAATATAACGCATCCATTGTCCTTTTCAGTCTGGAACACCAGTCACACAACTGTGCACAGACATTTGTTGGTGTACTGTCGAAATAACGGGTCAGGGCCAAAGGTTATAAATGTGAGTACCAGGTGTTGTGGTACCATTGTTCGTGTCTGTGACTGGAGTGGGTGTCACAGTGGTAGAGTCAGTCACTATGTTGTCACTTGCAGGTACTGGGTTGTCATTGTCAACAGCCAGTCGAGCTAATTTCAGGTGATTGAGATGTTCATTTACATTCTCATCTGTAGCTAGGTTTTCCATTTTGTACTTGTTACCTGTGATATGCTCAAAAACTCTGTAGGGTACAAGAAACTTCTCAGTCAGCTTGTACATGGGACCATCTCTTTGCTGGTTGAGGATCATTACTAGAGATCCAGGTCTTATTTTTATAGGTTTAGCATGAGCGTTTTGTAATCGAATGAAATTGTCGGTAGCTTTAGATAGGTGTTCCTCGACTCTGGAATACCAATTGAGTGTCTCTTTGTTTTACTGTAACATAATCATCATAGTTGTAAAGTGGCACAAGAGACGAGGATATGAGAGCGTTAGGAGATCTCGTGTCTGTCCCAAAAAACACGAAGTGAAGTGTATCTCCTATTGTGGAGTTTACAAAGGAGTTTATCGAGCATTAGACGACGGGCATAAATAAGTTCATCCCATTTGTAACTGTCCCAATTGACTGTGAGTGCGTCAAGGACTTTATTATTTGTTCTTTCAGCATGGCCATTGCTAGCCAGTTGATAAGGCATTATGTTACACTTTTCAATGTTGTACAGCTTAGCCAGTTGTTCCAGAACATAATTATTGAATTCTGGGCCGTAATCAGTAAGTATAACCCTAGGTGGACCATACCTGCAAATTATGTTATGAAATGCACTAGCTATTGTTTCTACAGTTTTGTTTGGAATTGGAACCAGTTCACAGTCTCTAGAAAAGTTATCTACCATAACTAGATGTTTATTGCTTCTGGAAATTTCAGCTAAGTTCATTAGCAAGTCCATAGAAATGCAATCCCAAGGTGCATAAGTCGTAGGGTAAGTCTGAATCGGGTTTGGGCCAGCAACATGGCCTCTGTGAGCTAGGTAAGTTAGACATTGATCCACGTCAATGGATCAATCTGTTTTGGCATTTTGGGCCAGTAGTACTTGGGGCGAGCTTGTTTTATGGTGCGGTTCCTGCCAGAATGCACACTGTGTGGGCATCATGGGCAAGCTTCAACACGATAGGTACTATCGACGCAGGAATAACAAGTTGATGTATCATTCTGACAGAAGAGTCAAGCATAACCTTGCAGTGGAGCACATGATTTAAGAGTACTAGTTCCCTGAGTGGCACGGGAGGCTTGACTGTAAGAGAGTTGTTCGGGTTCATCGGAAAGCTTATGATCGGTGCCCACATTGGATCTTGTTGTTGTGCCAGTTTTACATCTTGCAAATCTAATAAAGGGTATTCAACTTGAATAGAAGCGGCGTAGCAGGAGTGGGCATCTGCAACTAGTTGTATGTTCTCAGGCAATTCACAGGCTAACCGCTCTAAGTTACTTTCGGAATGTGAGCAAGGCCATATGGGCAGCTGTGTGAGCGAGGCCTAAGTGATCTAAGATGATATCAGTAGTCCATAAGCCAGTGAAAGTTTATATTGTGCCCATAGTAGTCTACAGTTTATTTTACTAAACAAATAACAAAGGGTACTTGACTACAGCTGAAGACCGATGGTGCTGCAATCAATTTAACGAGGTGGGGATCTACCTACAAAAAAAAAAAGTAAAATTTAATAGTTCATTTAGGAAACTACCAAGCCTGTAGAATAAAAATAATATCAACTAAAGTCAAGACGCTCCTCAGCACCATTATATTTCGTACAGTTTAGGCAGCCCAGTGGTCCCTAAGGGTTACACGTCCCCTCCCCTCCAGGCCCAACCAGCTGTCGGCCCTCACTAGAGTTCACGTAGCTGCACACGTCACACCTCGTCTCCGGCCTCCTGCACAGAGCCAGCAGACAGCACATGTCGCACTTGCGTGTCAGGTCACCCATCTTGCAGCTTGGGCAAGTGCCTTTCCTAGGAACGGATCCGGCAACTAAAGCAGCTGCGCTAGAAGCAGGAGTGTAGACGAGTACGAAAGGGTTGTAAGGATTAACGGTGGAGTAGACATCAGCAGCGGGGACATAGGCAGCAGGAGGAATGTAACAGGGTCTTCCAGCCTTAATGTGAGCAACATTGAGGCGACAAATGGTCTCTTCCCGAGAAGGGATAGGAAGACGGTGGCTATTCATGGAGCGGGAATATTCAGCCCTGCGTTGGGCTACAAGACAGGCCTCCGTATTGTGGGACACCATCTCGTATTCCTCTTGCATTACCCCTGCGCATGATGAAAAGGTTCATCAATAGGTAGCATATGGCGAGAACAATCTCCGAGTCAGGAGACGAATATGATCAGTGGACCACAACCAGGTTGTCGCAGGTCCAATGTCGTGCTGCAGTGTCAGGAGCTGGCAAGGCCAGGCGAGAGGCAATGAGTCACGGCGAGTCACAGTAAGTCAGCTGCAGGTGGGCGCTGGTTGAGCCAGGTATTGGCACGGGTGACACACCCGGGGTGGAGATGTTGTGGTACAAGGTACACCCTTATTGTCAGTGATGTCACTCACAACAGTGTCACTGATGTCACTAGCGAGGTCACACACACAGCGAGTGGTTCTGTTGCTGGGTGTGCTGTAGTTATAACAGGTAGTAGATGGGCCGGAAACTGGAAATTGTTGGCTGATTCCCACTAAGCAGCCACCAGTATTAAGTGCTTTGGTTGTGGTCGTAGCTTGCTTGTTGGTGGGAAGGAATGGAGTACCAAACACCTGTGGGCTTATCTTTATTAACTAAAATATAATATCCGCTGGGCCACGTAACAACTATTGTGAGTGTGTGTAAGCAGGATGAATGCTCACGTTGAACTGCCCATGGAGTTTGGTCCTCAGCCGCACCTCGGACAAGCATACAACGAGCACCTTGTTCTGAGAGGTGTTGAGTAGGCATAGCAAGATGGCACCCACCATACCAGGAGTGTCCAACAAGTACAGTATATTGGGCTCTTAGCGCAAAACAATTATGCGACGACACCTGTCCACTGACTCTCAAAATGCGCCCTACCAGTTCGTCTACAAATTCCTCTTGGACGTACCACTATCGGCTCCTAACCGTCCAGACTTGAGCGTGAGACGTCGCCTAACAGGTACCACACAGCAACACCTGCCCAATTTTCCACTTTAAGGATTTTCACACAGAGGTCCACAAAGGTACGACCACCCAATATATATATATAGGCTTAAGGCTTTCCCTATATCATTACCATGATAACAGAGATAAGTTACACGTCCTCAAACAGCTTCTTCACAACGTAGATCACGTAGCTTTCTCTCCAACTCTTCACCATGAGCTACAAACTTCCTTCTTCGTAGGAGACTACAACGTACGTCCGTCCCAGTCGACTCTCACGACTCGAGTGACTCTTAAGACCTCCGCCCACATCACGTCTCGTAACATACTGTCAACATCAAATTTTACTTCGTTTCCTTAAGATGCTTGCCCTCTGCTTTCCTTTTCCTTGGTCATAATTACTGAAGTTTGCTTGGTTTAATTCCTTTAATCTAATCAGGTGGGGAATAAATCACACAAGGCAGACCTACCTCAATAGGCTACCTGGGGTTCATGACAGCTGTCACTCAGAGAGACATAACAAATTTGAAGACTTTTGCTGTCACTCTGCCAAGAGTACAGTGATAAACGCTTCACAATACCGAGAACACATTCCGAGTGGACTCTGTTGATCCAAGATTGTGCGATTAACAGTAATCTCTACGCATGAGATTTCACAATGACAATAATAAGGATCCTGTATTTACATTCAGACTGCTTACGCACACATTGCTCATTATGTAAGTATGCTCATCTTATACTTATGTACAGTGAGGGAGCACAACCTGCCTCGCAGACAGGATGAGTAAGTTACTAACCTCAAGCCGGTACACATGATGAACCCAACCCCCAAAGTGCCCCCACACTAGTAATGTTCAATGCTAGTGAGAGATTGACTATAGTCACTTGTCTGACACTAACAAATGTACACACAGGTGGTGGTGTACATACACAGGAGGCTCTTGTTTATAGGTTCACACATGGTCACTCATTGTATCAAATCGCTTGCATATATGGTGATTACACCTCGGCTCCCTCCAACAAGGTGAGAAGAGTATTACCTGTAATTGGGGAAAGGATTGTAGCTTGTGTAATTAGTTATGCCATTAAGGTAATGAGATAATGGAGCGAGTATAAGGAAACAGAGTGGTAGACGGTTGGAACAAGTTAGGGGAGAAGGTGGTGGAGGCCAAGACCGTCAGTAGTTTCAAAGTGTTATATGACAAAGAGTGCTGGGAAGACGAGACACCACGAGCGTAGCTCTCATCTTGTAACTACACTTAGGTAATTACTGTTTAACCACACATCGTTCATAAATTGATGACACCGAGTTACGCAAGCTGTAAAATAATTGCCTCTCGCTCAACGCATGAGTCTTGAAATACTGATTTAGGCACTAGGGGAGACAACAAAACAGGTCTGTATACACACAGTGTGTGTATACTTTGTGTATTGGGGATGTGTTGTACTTTGTGGTTGTGCTTACGAAGTGTATACTTCACAAAGAGTGATAGACGGTTGGAACAAGTTGGGTGAGAAGGTGGTGGAGGCCAAGACTGTTAGTAGTTTCAAAGCCTTATATGACAGAGTGCTGGGAAGACGGGATACCACGAGCGTAGCTCTCATCCTGTAACTACACTTAGGTAATTACACATTGCACAACAGTGGAGTCAGTTTTCCTACATCTGTCTGTCAGTATTTTTGCAGTACAGGTATGTTCCTCCAATCACCTACAAGTATCAGTCTTGGCACTTACAGATGGAAAAGGTACTGTAACTCCGAGGGAAGAGACCGTTAGTTACAAAGACACAGCCTCGCCCTTCAATCGTCACAGCCCGAATGATCTTATTGGAGCCATTGACATTGTTTTGGGTACTCCCTGATGTCATATGCCTGTCAGCCAACCAGAACCCTAAGCCTACTCAGCTTGGCTCTTCACTGGGCATGGCACTTGTACTCGCTTTCTTCCCAGAGCTAGATACTGTACTGAGGTGTCTCACCAGATAACATCAGAGTTCCCTCTTGAGCCACAAGGCTCTGAAAGGGAAAGTTGGGGGGTATTGTGGTCAAGGGGGAGAGAAGTTAGTAGGCTAGGTGCCTTCACTGACAACTGCTACCTTGTAGGTCAAAATATCCCCTTGCCCTTGTGTACACTACCCCCTGCTAGCAGTCTCTTTTCAGTTGATTGCAGCTCAATGAAATGATATAGGTCAACATAGACAGCATCATATCTAAATATTTTGATATGCACATTTCCAGAAGAGAAAATGATTACTGTTGTAAATTATAAAAGTTTCCATACTGAGGGATTGATGTTTGGGTCACAAATACTGTTGAGTATGTTCACGTGCGCCCCATCTATCCCTGCTACCGTTTTCTTCGTGCCTTCTCTAAAAGGCAGACTAACTGTAATTGATATGTAGTACAGGGGTACCTCGGTTTAAGAGTTTAATCCGTTCCTGGAGACAGCTCGTAACCCGAAAACTCGTAAACCAAAGCTAATTTCCCCGTGAGAAATAATGGGAAATGAATTAATCCGTTCCTGACTACCCAAAAACCTCACTTCAAACTAAATTTTATACCTAATTCCTGGCAAGATTGCGTATTAGCCATACTCGCTTAACCCATGGTCACTTGATGGAGCGCCGCCCTGCTCCTTATTGTTCTAATTGCATTGTCCCTCTTACGGTCGTACATGTCCTTCTTGAATGTCCTGACTTCCAGGACGAGCGTGTGTCTTGCTTTCCGACCGCCCCTCGCGGTCACCTGTCCCTTGATAGAATTCTTGGTGACTCGGATACTTTTGATATCGTTTGCCTTATGTGTTTTTGTTCTCATATTGGCATCCTTGGTGATATTTAGCGCCCCCTGATTATTCTGCACATTTGATTGTGCTACATAGCCTTCCCGGTTTGGTGCCTTCTTTTGATATTTCCTTCCTGCCTTATACCTAATTCATCCAAATCTACACTACAAAAGTATGTTCAAGTTATTACTTACTCTTGCTGATGACTTCTGTTGGCATATGGAAGATGGTGAGGAGGAGAGGTGTTATTGTTTGGAAGGGGAGTCCCCTTCCATTATAACATCAGGCAGTGAAGATTTTTCTGGAGTGCACTCTCTGGCACATTTTGCCTGCATACCACTAAGTCCTGGGAGTGGCTCACTGCTTGATTTTCTCACTTTTTTCACAAGGAAACGTTCCATTGAAGATTGTTTTCTCTTCTTTGCAATACTTGTCTGTAGTGAGGCATCACATTGTCACTAAAAAGATTAATGCAACGGCCTACTACAGCTTTATCTGGGTGATTCTTTTCAGCAAAACTTTGCAGTCCTTCTCATACTGCACACATTATCTTAATTAATGAGGAAGGGACATTCTCTACTGCCTCCTCTTCCTCCCTTGAAGATTTGTTGTACTGCCTAGCTAGTTCAACAACACGAGTACCATTTTCATGCTATTGAATGATCTCTTGTTTTTCCTCTATTGTCATCCTCACATGCGATTTCTTGTCTTGAACCTTACCACTGGCTTTCTTGGGATCCATTACAAGATATATAAAAGCAACTTTTATGCTCAAATGGTCAAATATTCTACAAAAAACTGTAAATCCTTGTGAAGAATTCAGGCAGAAAAGGCACTGGTAAACTGAGGCGCGATCGCCGTGCCACCACGCGGTAGGTCGGCTCGTACGCGTATCAACAAACTCGTTATCCTATGCAATGCTCGTATCCCGATGCAAATTTTCCCAACAAATCGGGCTTGTAACCCGAAAAACTCGTAAACAGGGATGCTCGTAGCCCGGGGTTACACTGTATAATGAGGTGACAACCGAACATTGGAGTGCAACATGTGATATGATTCATGCTACAAAGGTATCAGGCCATTCTCAGGTCTGTCTTCATTATTTATGCACATACACACTAAGTGGTGGTGATGTATGTATGTTGTGGCTTGCTGCTGTGAACGTTGTCAACATTCACAAGCCCAACCATCACTACACTTTACATTCTGACGATGCTTGGTAGTGTGTCAATATTGTAATACAGAACTTGCCTATATGCTTTCAATTTTCTGTATAACTTCATGTTCAAATAAAAAACTAATTAACACATGTCTAGTCTCCCAGAAGTCTTGCGAATTCACGGGAATTTCTTGAGGGAATCTTTGAGGCTTTTCAACATGTGACAAGCTATTGCAAATATTAAGATTATGAACAATTACTTATGTAAAATTGTGGCAATCTTAGTAATAATTGTTCAACCTTTAATTTCAATAATGATTTGCAGTATATGGTTCTTCACCCCCCTAATACTGAGTCCGGCCATGTACACACGTTGCTTACCCCTTTATTACCTCCGGGCCTGGTTAGACTAGGCTACTGTTCACCATCCTCACATTGTTTCCACCCATTGATTTTCCTTATAATGCCCTGCCCCACACACGTCTCGGGATATCTGCAAACACTAACTCTCACCCATCCATTTACTATCCATAAGGTTGTACTTAACCTCACTAGTCTTGTTTCTAGAAGTATACCCGTGCGCTTACCGATTAGTTTAATCTGTCTCATATGTCTCCACCGTTACTGTTGACACTCCTCTCATTTGTGTTTGGAAGAAAATCCGCAGAATTGCTGGTAAATTTGTTCCTGGCGTAACACCTGTCCTTCATTTCCCAGATCGTATTGGGGTGGATCCGGTGTTAGTCGCAAAATGAACTAGGTTCACACTTTGGTGCCATTAGCTCTGGTACTCATCTTCTTACTACTTCCCTTATTCTTACACCTCTTATTGAATCTAACCCTTGTGTGGGAAATATTTCCCCACATATAAGCATAAATAAATACTAATTATATTTAATATTAAACTATGAGAATTTGTCCTTTGTTCAGAAATAATAACTTCAATCGAAATACATAGCTATGTGTGATGCATAATTCCAGCCAGATTCTTCTTAATTTGGTATGTGACGATTGAGCTGTTAAATTTTTCTTGTTAGTTCTCATTATTAATTCAAATTAGAGGAATTTGGAGTTAATACTTGGAAAGTTTATCAAATCATTAATAGAAAATTGATCTTATGATCAGTAATAATTTATTGATCCCTCCCAATTTAATAACAGTCCCTACATTGATCCACGAATGGTGGCGAGGGTGGATTGAGGGTCCACCATTTTCCACTAACAACTCACAACTCATGAGAGACGCGGCGCACGCTGGTCTCTCTTCCTAAAATAATTGTGTTACTTTTACCTCGCACGTTCGGCAGTTAGGAGTCCATATCAACCATCCTTGTTCCAACCAATGCTTGTATGGCTGGATTTGCCGCACACATAACGGGTAAAGAAACACTTCATGATAAGTTGCATCACCATGTCCAAACTTAAAACACTTATTACTGAGGTAGAGGATGTATTCTTTGTGTCACACCTTGCACTAGCAAGAATTATTAGGGTATGACTGCCAAATGTCATCTTACAATTCAAAGTGGTATGAACGGTAACTGACAAGGGTGTTGTGCAGGTGAATGCCCAAGTAAAAAGCCCATGACAAGTTATGTCCAAAAAACAAAAACTATTCTGGTCTATTAGAACTATAAATAAGATATCTACTGTACTGACATTCACAAGCATCCTACGCTAAAAGGACCTGAAAGCCCTTCTTGAATGTAAATAACATACAAAAGCGAGTATTTTGCCAATACACATGAAATACTTTTAGCTTAAACTGTGTAAGATGTGTGCTCAAGGTGCAGATGAAGTAACAAGAGCATACAGCCATAGAAGGGTTGCAGCAAACACGTTTGACATACTTGATTTTGTTTCTAGAAGAAGCAAAACAACTGGCAAACATTTTTTTTTATTTATCAAGGTTCTTTATCATCTTACTGATTAGCACTTCCAGAATACTCATCAAACCTGAAATAATGTTTATATTCAATGGCTAACTACTAATCATTGAAAAAAATGCTTTTAAATAGAAGTAGTCAAGAAATTATAGTACAGGGATTACAAATTCCATACTGTATAAACAGTATAATGAAAATTAAAGCAATCACCTGGTGGAGGAAAAATACGTAACGCAATACCATGAAATTCAAAACTAAACAGCTTGGCTGTAATTAGGATCACTGAATAAAACATGCGTGTCTGTACAGTATTTATTCATACTTCACTATTTCATAGTCGAAATGTTACTTTTAAAAGTACAGCACTAAACAAGTGCAAAATTACTTAAGATATAAAATAAACTCAACTATACAGATATATATATATATATATATATATATATATATATATATATATATATATATATATATATATATATATATATATATATATATATAAGTTAAAAAATTTCAGGTACTTTTTTTGTTCTATCACCTTTCAAATCCACAAATAATATACAAGGTAAAATTTA
>WNGS01005451.1:13289239-13349416 GCA_020271785.1 Procambarus virginalis
TGCCCTGTGTAGAATGCCCGCATAAGTGTATCCCATCAGGTTACCGTAGGGAACGGAGATTTGAGCCGCAGGCCGAGAGTTAGGTCCCACACGAGACACCCACGCCACCTGCCAGAAGAGACGGAGTTCATCCGGATCGAAACCACAGTCCCAACGGCAAAGTACCGTCGAAGCAAGGCCTCCGTAAACTCAACACACACACCATGCGGGGCCCATATGTTAACGAGCAGCACCGGTCAGAGATAGTGACGGTACCACCGTCCCCAGGGAGAGGAAGAGAGCGCCCATCGTAACGGGCCACGATGTCCTTATAGACGCAGTGGAGTTAAACTTCACAAGTGCCTGATGGTTGGTCAACAGTTGAAGCCCATACATCTGCAACACGAACACGTCGCATATCCAACAGGACAATCTCAAGGGCCAGGTATGACGCACGTCCAGAAAATTCCAGACCCACAGTCTCCGAGCGGCAAATAGGGGGGAGGGGGGGTCCCCATGGTGCGTGCAACACAACCACCCTCCCACACAGAACACCAAGCAACGACTGGGAACACTTGCCCAGCACGTCTAGACCCCCTGGCGGCCCAGGGGGTCTAGACGTGCACAAGTCAATTCCACAAATTAGCAAGGGGTGCTCAACTGACTGTTACATGGCCAGGTAACTGCACCCGCAATTGCGTTGTCACAATGCTGTTCATCAACACAACAACACCTCATTAAGCAATGATGTCCCCAGTGACGTTAATGACTTTAAATTCTCACAGAAGCCTTCACAGTATACCACACATTACCCCAAGGACACTGTCAACAGTTCACACAACACTGTACACCACGGTACAACTTGCCGCCAAAGGCAACTTGAAAAACACTGTCTCAGCAAATTACGTCATTCACGGCCCCTAACACACCACAGCAGTATAAAGTGGCTGGCCTATATATATATATATATATATATATCATATATAATTATATATATATATATATATATATAATATATATATATATATATATATATCTATATATATATATATACTATATATATATTATAACAATGTCAGACCATGGAGACAAATGAAACAGAAATTTCCTTAATACTTTCGTATATTAATACATTTTCAGAAGGAGTCTGAAGCACTGAGCACAGAAGGTCTGAAAACACTCCTTCTGAAGATGTATTATATACGAAAGTACGGAAATTTCTGTTTCATTTTTCCTCCGTGGTCTGACATTGTCACATTTTTAATCACGTGTTTATTTTCGTGATACACACACACACACACACACACACACACACACACACCACCCACACACACATATATATTATATATATATATATATATATATATAGATATATATATATATATATATCTATATATATATATATATATGATATATATTATGTCGTACCTAGTAGCCAGAACGCACTTCTCAGCCTACTATGCAAGGCCGATTTTGCCTAATAAGCCAAGTTTTCCTGAATTAATATATTTCTCTAATTGTTTTTTCTTATGAAATGATAAAGCTACCCAAAGCTACTTTTTTCTTATGAATGATCAAGCTACCTAACCTAACCTATAAAGACGGTTAGGTTTTAGGTTAGGTAGCCGAAAAAGTTAGGTTAGGTTAGTTAGGTTAGGTAGTTTAGTAGTCGAAAAACAATTAATTCAAGAAACTTGGCTTATTAGCAAATGGGGCCTTGCATAGTAGGCTGAGAAGTGCTTCTGGCTACTAGGTCGACATATATATTATATATATATATATATATAATATATATATAATATATATATATTATATATATATATATATATATATATATATATATATATATATGCGGAAAAACCACAAGAAATGGAGAAGAGAGATGTAGTGATACATCTCTCTTCTCCATTTCTTTGTGGTTTTTCCGCATACAAATGATCAGTGTTTAGTGATCGTCATTGCATATATATATATATATATATATATATATATATATATATATATATATATATATATATATAATTAACTACCAAGGAAAATCTCGTGTTACGCACTTCACTGCCAGATCAGGAATTCTATGCACATAGTGCATGAAATGAAAATAAATCACTTTCCTCCACCTTTGGAGATACAGTAAATAATATGTCACAACTCCACACAACTGAATGTGTCTCTTTGTACTGGTACACATATCTTCCCTTACAGTTGGGCCCACTCCTCAACTTGATTGACGTTAGATACAGGTGTAACTCACGCATCTACACTTCCCATCACCTCCCAGGTGTTAAGGACAGTGTCAAGACGGACCAGCTGGCTGCGAAGCCAGCTTCTGAGTTCAATACTCCGAAACAGAAATAGGTACTTACTCCTTTTTCACCGACCGGTCTCATTCACACACACATCCACACGTTCACCCCACTTGATGCTGCAGTAGGTGGTGAAATGGACATCCTCTCACTTCCTTCACGTGGTTAGCTGGACCAAGGGTGGCTAGCGCGGTGTCACGACACGGGGCCAGGGTGTGGCGGCGGTACTCCTTGGGCCCTAAGCTAGGCAGGAGGAGCAAGACCACAGACGCATCTCATAGCCCCAAATGGCTAAGATGGTACCACGCCCTAAGCACGGCGCGGTACGGGACTGTATGGTGCTGTACGGGAAAAGTAGAGTCGTTTACTGTTCACTGGTAATTCCGCCAGAGTTACAAATTCTAGGTTTCCTACACATCACTGCAAATCTTCACGAGTTCGTCTCTCACAGGTTGCTTCTAAGGCATGATAAAGGACGCACATCACTACCACACGCGGATATAACACAGCCTCCTCAGTCTACTTTTTCTGGGTGGCGTTCAACAAACATGCGGGAACGGTGATGATCCCAATAAGTTCAATGTGGTAATATTTCGACGACAACCCTCTTCCATGAGACCGGATTCTCAATCTAACAGCTCTGGGATGATGGCACGACGATTGAGTGACTTTTGTGTCGTTGCAGGCGGTATTTCCGTGACTTGGCCTAGCACGGAAACGACTTGGCCTCCTCTAGCAAACGACCCAGTAAGAATGAATTTTCCCGCCAGGCGAGACGCCCACGATCAAGTTGACTCCCTCAGCTCTTTCCACCAATCACAACCAAACATCCTCAGAGGCCTGGTGCGTCGACCAATCACGTTTTCCCAAGACGACGCTCTCCCTCATGGCCCGATGGGTCAAGGGGGTCAGTCTACAACCGTTAACCCCCCCCCCCAACCCTCCTCTTCTCTTGAACTTGTACTAAAATTCACCTGAAAACAACTCCATACTATAACTTTCTCGACAGATTTGCTACAGCAACCACAATGGCTTTATTGAATAGCACTCGTCAAGGGCTGTCCGTAGACACCCCGCATGACTGTGTAAGAGTTGTACTTCTTAAACTTGTGCTCCGATGAACAACCTCCTGTGCACACCTCTTACTGTGCACACATTCTCCTGTGCATACATTTCAGTGCACAAGGGAGCTGAAAAAATTCATCTCCTGACAACAGTCCTCTCTGGTGGCTTTACTCACACTACAGATCTACCTGATGGCTATACTCTCACACTACAAGAGTACCTGGTCGCTACAGCCACACTTCAGGGCAGCCTGGAGGCAACAAGCACACTACAGGGCTGCCTGGTGTCTACATTCACTCTATAGGGCTGCTTCGTTGCTACTCTCACTCTACAGGGATTCATGGTTGTAGACTCACACTACAGGGCTGTGTCAAGGCTACAAGCACGCTACAGAGATGTCTGATGGCTATATTTACACTACAGGACAGCCTTGTAGCTACACTTACACTACAGTGATACTCCTTGGCTACAATCAGACTACACTGCTGTCTGGTGGCTTCTCTCACATTACATCCTCACATTGTTACTGGTGCTTCATTCTGTTAACCTCACACTAAACAGTGCATGTGTCGCATGTTTGATCTTAACTCTGTCTGCCTTCATAGCTCTTGAAGTGAAACAGTCATATTTGAATTTCCCTATACTATAGTTGTTGTCAGTTGTATTGAAGCAACCTCTTGCAGAGGCCAGGTTCACGGAGAAACTATGAAATCTTAATATTAAGGGAAAACTCATATTCCAGTGTTTTGCATAAAAGGGTTTCATAAGAGCACCAAGCCTTAATGTTTGTTGTGGAAGAAATTATGACAATGTTTTGTTCTTTTGTTTTTCAGATTTTCATCAATTAATAAACTGGAAAGAACATTTGATGTCAGCTTTCGAATGTTCATAGATGACGTGGAAGGCCAATTAATCGGGTAAGACCAGGAAATGTAATGATCAGTAGGATGAAATAGCCTTAAATACGGTTATTATAATACTTCATTATTTGTGTGATGTCAGTTTAATCATTTGATTAGCAAACACGAGAGTTTTCACACGCGAAAGTCTTTTATAATTGATAAAATTATTAATTTGACATTAATCATTTGAGGGTTTGAAAACTACAAAAATTTCCTTAGAATGTATTATATAACCGTATTAGTTTATATAATATATATATTTATATTATATAAACCGTAATAGAATGTATTATATATATATATAGTGTCGAAAGTGTACGACACTACTTTCATAACTCATTTCGTAAGTGTAAGTGCGGACCATCGTAACTCATGTCGTAAGTGTAAGAGTGAACGTCGTAACTCATGTTGAAGTGTAAGAACATGTAGTCGTAACTCATGTCGTAAATATAAGAAGAGATTGTCATAAAATATGCCGTAAGTGTAACTTCAGACTGTCGTAACTCATCTCGCAATTGTAACATCAGACTGTCGTAATTCGTGCCGTAATTGCATAAGCGGACTGTTGTAACTCATGTCGTAAATGTCAGAGCAGATCGTCGTACCTCATTTCGTAAGTCTCAGAGTGTACTGTCTTAACTCATATCATTTCAGAGTGTACCGTCGTAACTTTTGTCGTAAATGTCAGACTGTACCGTCGTAACTAATTTCGTAAGTCTCAGAGCAGACCGTCTAAGTCATTTCATAAGTCTCAGAGTAGACCGTCATAACTCATATGTCAAAGTGTACTGTCGTAACTCATATCATTTTAGAGTATACCATCGTAACTCATGTCAGAAGAAGTCACACATTAAGAACATTAAGAAGTCAACACCAGCAATCAACAGCCAATTAACGCACAATTATATTCTACCCACTTCAAGACTCCGCTCCAATATAGAAGCATTAAGAAATATGGGCCAATAGGCCCTCTGCAGTTACTTCTATTCTTCCCTTTAGCTTATACCCAGTGTTTCGTGTACTGTTGTGTTGAAAGTTTGTTTTCACCTCATCCAAAACTATTGTAACATATCACCTCACCCAAATGCAGGTATAAAAAGTCAAAGCTGTTTAAACTCTGTTCAGTTATAGGTGTGTGGTGTGTAAACTAAAGTCTTTGAAAATGTAATAAATTTTACGAAACGTGCTCAAGTGTCGCGTCAGACTAGAAATAAAAATGAACTTGGGAGAATTGATTTTTCAGTTACCATCAACAGTGAAAAAGAATATAAGAAACATTGAGAAAATTCGTGTTAGAATTATTAATCTTTCTTTTTCGGTCATATTTAATAATATATATCTACAGGAAAGACTGCTACCAATATATATATATATATATATATATATATATATATATATATATATATATATATATATATATATATATATATATATATATATATATATATATATATTATATATATATATATATATATATATATATATATATATATATATATTTTTTATTTTTTTTCAAAAAGGAAGGGAGTACCACCTCTGGCTGGAAGAAGGGGGACCCATAGCCTCGGAGGAAATCACACATACGCATTGGAGGGAATGTAGGTCCCCTCCAATACAGTTTCTGTGTGCTTTTCTCCTACCACCCCCTTCCTTTTTTTTTATGCTTTATTGTGTATTTAAAGGTTACAAAACATTCAAGACAAATGCCTAAAGGTTATGTATCTCTTGAAGCTCCTCCGCTTCCGGACAGGAACCGAGGACGCAGCAAGCATTTCCCCTCTGGATCGCCACACTGAGGCGCTGAAACAAAAAACTGCAAGCCCTTGGGTCTCTGGTGACGTCGATGAGCTTGGAACCCAATTCCTTGAAAAATCCCAAGGCACTCTTGCCCCAGGGGCCATGCGTCTCAGACGCTATGGGAACAAAGAGGTATTGGCCTGCCAGTCGCTGTATTTGAGAGATTTTGCTGTTTCCCTGTGGTTGGCCGCCCCACCTGCTTGATCAGCTCGAAGTGTACGTNTCCCCATTCCGCTAGTAAGCAAAACTCCTCTTCTTAATAAACTGCAGCTATATAAAAAAAGAAAAAAAAACATTACTTCCCGTAACCCATCTTGGCTCCATTAAGGAGTAGTGAAGCCATGAGTTGTTCCAGCGAGAAGCCTCGTTGTCCATCAGTCACGGCCGTGTCGTTCAAGGGGCCCTACGCCGCCAGTCAGTAGCGACGGTCAGAGCGACATCTTTCCGCGTCAGTCTGAACTTTGAAGAGGGGCTTGTAAGCGTCTGATTTGCCTTAAGAGGGTCTTGAGTAAAGACCGAGAGAGGGCACTTACGAACGCATTGCTGAAGTGAGCCTCTTGAGATGCATGATAGCTCCTTGTTAAAGGATAACAAGCTATCATCCAAAGCCATATACTGGTCAAGAAAGAGGCACTTTTTTATGTAGTTTTGAGACAGAGACACAAGCGAATTTTTAATCGGGTGTTACTATTGGTCATTTGAAACCGCGCGGCGCCTGCAATTAAAAAAATAAATAAACGCGAGGAAATCTGAAGCAAGTAGTAAAGCTGAACGAGGTGAACGAGACGCACATTGGAGGAAGATAGTGCCTTGGTCTGATTGGTTTGTGACGAGAGCTCCCGCGGTTATTATTGGCTAGAAGCTTGAGGGGGGGGGGAGATAGGGCCGTGTTGTGACTGGCTGGTGAGAGGAGATGCAGTGGCTTCCTATTGGTTGGTATAGCCACTGATGCGCCTGTTGCAGAATCCTGCCACTTTATCCGGACCGTCAACAAATCTGCTGCCTTAGTTTTTATGTTTTTAGTTTGGACAGTGTCCAACTGCTATCCTGCATCCCGACTGGAAGATAACGCAAACTTTTTCCTCACTTGACTGTTTACATTCATATCGTCCCTTTTTTCGCTTTGCACTCTCAGATGGTTATCGGAGAGCATTTCTCCATATTTGCGTGTGGCTATCAGAGTCGCTGCGCCGTAAACTAATTATTTCGAAGTAAGCTACCTAGAAAGAAGAGTTAGCTTATATATATATATATATATATATATATATATATATATATATATATATATATATATATATATATATATGTTATATATATATATATATATATATATATATATATATATATATATATATATATATATATATATATATATATATATATATATATTAGTATATTTTGGTAGCAGTCTTTCCTGTAGACATATGTTATTAAATATGACCGAAAAAGTAAGATTAATAATTCTAACACGAATTTTCTCAATTTTCCTTATGTTTGTTTTTACTGATGACGGTAAATTAAAAATCAATTCTCCAAAATTCATTCTTTATTTCTTAGTCTGACGCGACACTTGAGCGCGTTTCGTAAAACTTATTACATTTTCAAAGACTTTAGTTACACACACAGAACAACTATAACTGAACAGAGTTTAAATACCTGCATTTGGGTGAGGTGACATGTTACAATGGTTTGGGGTGAGGTGAGAACAAACACAGAACACGAAACAATGGGTATAAGGGAAGAATAGATCTGTAACTGCAGAAGGCCTATTGGCCCGTATTTCTTGATGTTTCTATATTGGAGCGGAGTCTTGAAGTGGGTAGAATATAGTAGTGCGTTAATTGGCTGTTGATTGCTGGTGTTGACTTCTTGATGTGTAGTGCCTCGCAGATGTCAAGCCGCCTGTTGTCGCTGTATCTATCAATGATTTCTGTGTTGTTTGTTAAGATTTCTCTGGTGATGGTTTGGTTGTGGGAAGAGATTATATGTTCCTTGATAGAGCCCTGTTGCTTATGCATCGTTAATCGCCTGGAAAGAGATGTTGTTGTCTTGCCTATATATTGAGTTCTTTGGGGCTTACAGTCCCCAAGTGGGCATTTGAAGGCATAGACGACATTGGTCTCTTTCAAAGCGTTCTGCTTTGTGTCTGGAGAGTTTCTCATGAGTAGGTTGGCAGTTTTCTTGGTTTTATAGTAAATCGTCAATTGTATCTTCTGATTTTTGTCTGTAGGGATAACGTTTCTATTAACAATATCTTTCAGGACCCTTTCCTCCGTTTTATGAGCTGTGGAGAAGAAGTTCCTGTAAAATAGTCTAATAGGGGGTATAGGTGTTGTGTTAGTTGTATCTTCAGAGGTTGCATGGCGTTTCACTTTCCTTCTTATGATGTCTTCAATGAAACCATTGGAGAAGCCGTTGTTGACTAGGACCTGCCTTACTCTACAGAGTTCTTCGTCGACTTGCTTCCATTCTGAGCTGTGGCTGAGAGCACGGTCGACATAAGCGTTAACAACACTCCTCTTGTACCTATCTGGGCAGTCACTGTTGGCATTTAGGCACATTCCTATGTTTGTTTCCTTAGTGTAGAAGGTGTAGAAGGAACTATGTTTGTTTCCTTAGTTTCCTTAGTTCTACACTAAGGAAACAAACATAGGAATGTGCCTAAATGCCAACAGTGACTGCCCAGATAGGTACAAGAGGAGTGTTGTTAACGCTTATGTCGACCGTGCTCTCAGCCACAGCTCAGAATGGAAGCAAGTCGACGAAGAACTCTGTAGAGTAAGGCAGGTCCTAGTCAACAACGGCTTCTCCAATGGTTTCATTGAAGACATCATAAGAAGGAAAGTGAAACGCCATGCAACCTCTGAAGATACAACTAACACAACACCTATACCCCCAATTAGACTATTTTACAGGAACTTCTTCTCCACAGCTCATAAAACGGAGGAAAGGGTCCTGAAAGATATTGTTAATAGAAACGTTATCCCTACAGACAAAAATCAGAAGATACAATTGACGATTTACTATAAAACCAAGAAAACTGCCAACCTACTCATGAGAAACTCTCCAGACACAAAGCAGAACGCTTTGAAAGAGACCAATGTCGTCTATGCCTTCAAATGCCCACTTGGGGACTGTAAGCCCCAAAGAACTCAATATATAGGCAAGACAACAACATCTCTTTCCAGGCGATTAACGATGCATAAGCAACAGGGCTCTATCAAGGAACATATAATCTCTTCCCACAACCAAACCATCACCAGAGAAATCTTAACAAACAACACAGAAATCATTGATAGATACAGCGACAACAGGCGGCTTGACATCTGCGAGGCACTACACATCAAGAAGTCAACACCAGCAATCAACAGCCAATTAACGCACTACTATATTCTACCCACTTCAAGACTCCGCTCCAATATAGAAACATCAAGAAATACGGGCCAATAGGCCTTCTGCAGTTACAGATCTATTCTTCCCTTATACCCATTGTTTCGTGTTCTGTGTTTGTTCTCACCTCACCCCAAACCATTGTAACATGTCACCTCACCCAAATGCAGGTATTTAAACTCTGTTCAGTTATAGTTGTTCTGTGTGTGTAACTAAAGTCTTTGAAAATGTAATAAGTTTTACGAAACGCGCTCAAGTGTCGCGTCAGACTAAGAAATAAAGAATGAATTTTGGAGAATTGATTTTTAATTTACCGTCATCAGTAAAAACAAACATAAGGAAAATTGAGAAAATTCGTGTTAGAATTATTAATCTTACTTTTTCGGTCATATTTAATAACATATATATATATATATATATATATATATATATATATATATATATATATATATATATATATATATATATATATATATATATATATAAATACACACACACACATCTAGACATGGTTAACGTTGGAATGTTGGAATAATCTGGGACGATAAATGCGGCAACGATACAGAGCAATTTCCTGGGGTGTTACAGCCAAGATTCTGGCTCGTTTCCCCGCCACCCTTCCAGGCCAGCCGTCGTCGACCAGTTTCGCCTCTGGCACTACGGCACTCTACCAGACCAGCAACCCAGAAGGCTATCTGGGGCTGCTTCACCACCCTTCCAGACGACCAGCTACTGTCTGCCTCTGCTGTTCTACCGCCCTTCCAGTTCAACTAGCGTCGACTACTGTGTCGCCACTATCCTTGCGGGATCGACCTGTACCGCGCTTCGCAACCTTTCCAGGCTAGCTAGACACGACTTCTTACGCTCCACCAACACTATCAATAAAGTACAAAAGAATTATGGTAACCTTCACTCATAAAGAAAATGGAAGAGTGAGCATAACAACTCAGTTATGCTGTTCCAGTCTCTGGACCCCACATGCTTTTCTCTCCGCTAATATAATTTAATTTATTATTTATTAATTAATAAATTTTTATAATATTAATTATATTAATAATTTTATTAATAAAAATATTATATATTATAAAAAAAAAATATTTTGTTAACGTACACCGTTTCCAAACTCTTAACATTCGCAGTACCTGGAATTTCAACTACATTCCTCCAATAGTAATTTTCCAGAACTCAGTCGTTTTGGTCCCCAATCTTTATGCACCATAGTATGTAAAGTTGTCTTCTATGACCCATCTAGAGTGCAAACTCCAGAACTCGTGAACCAAGATACCGATAATCCACGAGTGATTCCAGACCGTCTTTCCAAACCTCACCGTTTCACTACGCGTTTAAAATAATTCTCTGTTTATTCCAGTTTTCCAGGAGGTTATGATGCGAGAATGGAAGGCTCTCTGGGGCAGATGGTACCGAGAATAATATTTGATCATCCGCAAGAGCAAATTTTTGGTTGGAATCTGGAACAAGGTTTTCCCGAGGTCATTTCGGTAATGGAATGATTACTGCATGTTTATTTCAGAGAGAAAACCGGAGCGCTTTTGAGAATGGATAATCCTGAATTCCAGTGGTTCAGTACTGTAGTTTGTAGAGCATTACACCCCAATTGCCTCAATTCTGAGCTGGTGATTATGTGATAAATCAGCGATTAGGTTGTAATTAGTAAATGATAATTCAGGGCTCTAGTACAGTCGAATGCATTCTGTTTCAGCTAGGACCATGTTAAGTCACGACGCGTGTAANAAAATAGTGGAGTAGCCAACATCAACAGACTTCAACCCTTCTGTAAACAGAAATGGCATTGAAAATACTAAAGAAAAAGGCATTTCATAACCGTAGGGAGATTATAAAACTTTCCCAATAAGGGACAGACAGCTTTAAAAAAAAATTCACAAGTGAGACTCTCCACAAGGCAAGGTAGAAACAATACAAGGGGACACATTGCAGATGTGTGCCAAGAGAGAATCTGTAAAAATGGCTATTCTTGCAGCAAAAAAAGTAGACAAGAGAGAACAGGGCTCACAATAGGGGCAGCAGTCAAGGTACAGTGAAGTGTGAATGAGGGTGTTGGAGGGATGAGTGCAAAATATTGATGGAAATACTGTATCCATTGTGGTAGTCTTTCAGTGATAGAAATCAAGTTTCTAGATACAAACTTCAGATGGCCAAAGAACAAAATGCCCCCCAAATGTGAGAAAACTTTGAGTAAGGTAAGAGGCCCTGGAGCATTTATTTCAAAGGTTATGAACATGTAACAACTGGACAGATGAGTGTTAAGGCTCAGCCCAAAGTTTTGTATTATCCTTTATACACAAGTTAACTCCCATAGAGACAAGGGGATGAAAGGCAACGTGCCATTTAATAAAAGTTGTTGTACTTTTGGTTGTAGAAAACCTGAAGCTGTATCCGATAGTCCAGGGTAGCATGTTATGTCGCAAGCTGGAGTTGGCACTGAATATTGAAGAATTAATTTCTGTAATAGCAAATAATAAAGTCATCCGCATAAAGCTCCAGGCCGGAGAGAGCAGGAGACCATTAAAAGCCACTAAGAAAAAGAGTAGTGTATAAAAAACTACCTTTGGGGATGTCTTCAAATTTAAGACAAGAGGCCAAGAGAGATGTCCAAAGTTGTACAGTACTTTAAATGTGTGGCTGAAGAGGAAACCTTGATGGAAGAGTGACAAAGGCCCATAGAATGCAAGTGGGTTATTATATACATATATCCTGGCATTGTCATAAGCGTTCACAAAAAGAACAGATATAAGCCTGGCTTGGCACTTTCTCCAGATGATTACCTTGTCTTATCTTGGGGTTGAACTGTTGAACAATTTCAGCGAGGATCCCAACTTGCATACCTGGACATGCGATTGTTTGTCTGTACTGTACTTGCACCATGTTCACAGAAAACCAAGTGGTAATAATACAGTAAATAACTGATGCTGACATAGCTGTTAAGTATTTAAGGAATACAGGTATTCACTAGAACTTGCTTAAAGCAGTTCATAATGAGGTCATCAAATTAAAACAAGTATCAATCAACTATTTTAAGAGCCAGTCTGAAATACTTTTGTTAATTCTGTAGCTTAGGGAATTAAGTACATTATGTCCTGCAGCATCACTTACAATTTAGTTCTCAATAGATTTAAATGATGTAGCATCCTTCAGTAACTAACAAAGTACTGTAATTTCCCACACATCAGTCATTACTGTAACAGGTGCAGAACAGTCTACTCATGCAAAGTAATCCCTTTGCAATTACTTCGTGTGTACTGCTCATAATTAACTACTGTATTAGCTGTCTTTGTACTAACTCTTTTATGCAAATTCTACAGGCTAAGGTTTTTTCCTTTGTGCAACTTTAATAGAACAGATCCCTTGATGTATGAATATGGCTACAGGATAAATCTTGATCCAACAAGTGTCCATCAGTTCAAGATGCCTTAATATGCTGAACCATCCCAGAAAAGGCATACTCAGATTTTCATAATTTAATATTAATCATGCCTTTAGTATTTGCATAATACAGATTGTATGAAAATGTTTTGTTTGTGGAAAGGCCTGGCTAGTGTAGTGGATGTATCTAGCTATGCATATTTTCCCTCTACTGGGTCTGCATGACAACTCATTACAAGTACAGTATTTTCATCCATTAGTCTTCAAATATTTCAATATTTGAGAATTGGCAAGACGTCTACCAGGAGTTTAGTCAGGAGCAACAGAAAGTACAGTACATATAATATAGAAGAAACTATTAAACTGATCAAGGGGAAGCTGACTCGCCTGGGAACAAGATGCTGACAAGAGGAATTTGATGTATTTGGTATTAAAATAAATTACTACAACTGTAGGAAAATCCTTGTTGTACAATATACTGTACACTAAAGCTTTTTATATTTTCTTTCTTTGTATCTTATAGCACTGTATTAATTAAATGCAGTGTTTGTTTTGTTTGTCTAAATATACACAAAGTTGTGTTTTATAATTTTCTGTAACAAAATTAGCAACAGGCCTAGTGAAAAATAAAAACCTTGATGTAGTACAATGGAAACCTTAAAGGTTCAATATGTGTGCGGGAACAATTAGTCCAGTCTATCAAGATTACACTGTATACTGTACTATTTAACTACTGTATTATATACTGAAATATGAAATGTTGACTAGAGATAAAAAGTCTGTGAATAATGAACTATTACCTTGAAACATTTGTAACTGAAGAACTTATGTTCTCAGCACTACAGCAAAAGCTATATTTTTACAATATAACACGAGAAATGGGTGAGGCTCTCTATTTACAAGTCATAAGTCATGGATTAAGCAGCAGGAAGGGCAAGTACTCCATAAAACATGGCTGCTGGATTGAGGCTAGGGAGGATGGTCTACTGTACACACAGCTTTTCTTACAAATTTAAATTTAACTAAGTGACCTTTCTTGCATGTAAGGACATCATAATATAATAGTATCAAAGATCACAAAACAAAAGTTATCTATAAAATTGCTTTTTCAAACATCAATTGGTCACACTAACTTGACTTGCATATATGCATTAAATTTAATATACAATTTAATGTATTGCATTGTACTTTATCAATCTCATTTTGTAATGGACAAGATAACCATATTTTCATACATCATAAACAATATTTTGAATATAAATTCCTCATTTCAAAGTCTGCAAGACAACTTCGAGCATCAAAGTTCATTTACAACTATATCAAGGTGGGACTGGGATGAGTCACTTTAAAGGCATAATGATGCTCAGATCATACTAAGGACACAATGGAGGTAGGAACACACCGAGGACATAATTAATTTAGGATCACTTATGACATAATGGTGCTTGGAGGAGTGTGGGAACAGGCATTACATAACCCTTCAGAAATGATAACTTTAGAGTTAATGGTATAACATGGGTCATTCTTGAAGGGAATAATGGATCTGAGGATAAACCTGTAATGATAGGCAGTGCAGAACTTGTAAATATGTGCTACAAGCACAGCTTATGACTGGGAATTCTGCAGTGGCAGTGCATACACTGCCTACACACTATGGGCAATAATAAACACAATCCATAAAGGAGTTAAATCATAGGTATTGGTCAGTGTTTATCGGGTATTTTACGAACCTATAGATATGCTAAGGAAATAACAGCGACTCCTATCCAACCTAATCAAAGCCTCAGGCTCTCTGATTTCTGAATGGGCTGAACTTATTGCTCAAACAGCAGCAGCAAAAGTAGCAAATTTACTTCCTAAAATCTGTCATTCATTACACGTGTTAAATGTTGCTAGCAAAAAGTTGCTATTAGAAAGATTTGTAACACACACCTTTACCTTTTACTTAATTTCAGTTTGACAAAGATCCAATAAACTGTCATATATTCAGGGGAAAATAAATTTGTATTTACCCTAGTGAGAAGGGGCCAAGGCTCTTGCATGTATTGCAGTTACAAGTTTACTACATAGCAGGCAATCATTTTGCTATTAAATTTTAACTGGTAACAAAGAATTTTATTTCCTGTAGGAAGTACAGTACAACACTTAGCAACAAAAGACTATACTATACATAATATGTTAGATTAGTACGGTGTACTGATAAGATTGGTCATAAACTGATCATTTGAAGAGTGCAGTGTCACTATTGTAATGCAGAATACAGTGCATTTATTTATTAAAAAGTGCATTTATTTGCATATAACATAAAACTGGTGACATTTATTATTACTGGTAAACTATTTTGTGGCAAGTGTTATAAATATATGTACTGTATATATAATATTTTTCATTTACCTAATTATTTTTTCCTTTCACTGGCAATATTGGCTTTTTACTCACCAAGTCCTTGCTGCTCTTCCAGATGTCCAAGGTATATGTAAGAACTTAAAAATAAAGAATTTTCTTAAAAGTATTTTAGAAAATATTTGCCAGTACTATCATCAGAATGCTTCACAAATTATATACACGTATGGTATAACAAAATCATGAGGTTGCACCACAGTCAACTTATCTTGCAAGGCCAATATAATGATCAACATTATCTGGCTCTTCTTCAAATACTTGAATTACCTTCCCTATTCCTTTTGTTGATCCTTGCCGGAACAGAAGTCTTGCTCCATTTTGGACCAATTCAGGTTGCCGGAGGAAGCGGAATATCACTGAGCCACGATCGTTTGTATGCAATCCTCGGGATCCCAAAATTCCCTCAACTACAGCTGTCTGTCGAACATTTCCTATATGGACGGTAGCTTGGAACCCACGACATATACTGCTCGAGTGATGGAGAACTTGAGTTCTTGCCTAAAAGATGTATAAATCAAAAAATAATAATATCCATATTTTCAACTGACACAGTAACTTCCAAGTGTAACAAGTTATAAATTATTCTTTTTCATTTCTAGAATTACCAGTACCAACACTAATAAACCTTTACATTTGTTAATGGTCTAATGAAAGCAAAAATATGGCACTGAGTAGAAAGAAAAGTTCCATTCTGAGCTGGCCCCCATGGTTGTATCCCGAGCCAGGGCCTCATTGTCCACCCAGGACAATTTATATTCCAGGCTCTAATTGATTAATACTGTACTCTCATCACAAGTAACCTTCCAAATGGTTTAGTCATGTATTTGGGATGATGAATATTTCAGTTTACAACCAAGTGTCTGCTTACTATAAGAAAAAGATCAAATCAATGCACATTTAACTTTCCCTATATGCAAGCACTGAAATCTCAAGAACAATTATCTCTAACTTCTGGTTAGTAACTAGCTGCTACTCCAGTCATCACAAAAGGATTAGTGGAACCAGCAGCCTTCGCTTAATGCTCGGGCCACCTAAGCATACAGTACTTGAGAACTCAGAATGAAAGCAACCAAGAGAGACTAGCTCGGAAAAAAAAGAGTACTGGGAAGATGGGACACCATGAGCATACTTAAGTTCTAATCCGGTAACTACATTTAGGTAATTAAACTTAGATAATTATGAGAACCCTGAAACCAAGCTGAAGCAACACATCAATAGAAAGATAAAATATTGGCACCACAAAGTGAACACTAAAACCATTAAACCTCCTGCACTAAGACCAAAGACTCAAGAAAAAAACAGTCTACTTAACTTAGGTGGCCTCTGCACAAAGGTAAACTGTCAGGTATTAACTAAGTATTCCCAGCTCCCTGATCCTCTTTTGGCAACCTGTACTGTCGTCTGGTAAGGATTTGCATAATGGCTAGTTACTAACCTGTAGTTAGCAGTGACAGTTGGTTTTCTTCATAATTACAATGTTCAATTGCAAGAAGAGTCCAGTGGATTGATTTCAACTTATGTCTTCAAGTAAGTGGTTGCTTGGTGGTAGATTTAAATAAGACTTCACCCACTTCACCCAAAATATATGACAAAACCATATGTACAGTTGCATGCTATGGTGGGTAACAGGCCAATTTGAGCCTAGCATGTGAACTTAAAGGTTCTGACATGGAAAGCAACCAAGGGTCCTTAGCCTAGAAAATCCATGAAACCTTGAGAGAAATAATTTTAAACTAACCTGAAAATAAAAGCATGCTCTGGGCCTGGCTTCAGTGCTCATCAGTTTCATTCCTTTGCGTAAACTCAAACCTGGTCCCCTCAGTGACAGTGACGCCGACTGCCCAGCACACACCACTCTGCAGGGAACTTTGTTTCGGTGGATTGACCCAACAGTTACTGACACAAAGCTGCAGTTGTCCATTGGCCCTGTAAACAATAAATCCTTAGACTAATGTTACAGTATCCAATGTATTGTATTATCTCCACAGGAAGACATGCAATGATACAATCAGGGGATATAGGAAATAGGAACATCATAAAATGATAGATTTGTTTGGAAGATTCTTTGCATACGTCCAGATGAATGATTTCATCTTGCTGAAATCACCGAGCAGTTGCCCTCTGCTGATTTAATAAGAAATCGTACCACAGTACAGAATTATGTACCTTAAGCTGCACAAAACTCTCATAGGCGATGGGAGTAACCTGCACCACAATGCACTCATCATACATAGGAGATTGAGGGGTCCCACACATGATTTAAATGTCCCCCCAGCTACACAGGGGTTCACATCAGCTTCCTCAGAGCTCTTGTAAACAGACGCCATTAAAAAAAATCGTGGGAAACATTCTCAGGTGCGAGATCCTCAGTACCGAGTGAGCAACCAAGGCTGGCGCACGCAGCATGAGCTAAGAGGACTGCTGTTAAGCTTGTGACCACAGCATCACCTAAAAAGTCAAAATATATATGTAACCGCTATTATTTAGTGAGGATCATATTACAGAAGACCCGGCTGATAAAAATTACCAGGATTCTGATAATAGCAGGATTGTGGTGATAATTAGCACTGTGCATAGTACAGTATAGTGGGAGGAGTAATCTTGGTGTGGGAGGGAGGTAGCATCATCTGCAGACTGTGCGTGGCCACCTTTTATTGTCTGGACTCATCATACCAGCTCGGTGGTTCACTATGGTGAACACAAATGTAGATACTTATATATAACATGTGTATTAATGTAATAACAGCAAAAGTAGTATGTTGGGAGGAGCCATTTTGGTGAGGGAGGTGGCATTGTCTGCATGACTTGTGCTGTGTAGGGTGGCCACTATGCTCTTTGGGCACCATACCAGCTTAGTTATGGTGAATAAAACATAGATACTTATATTAATATGTATGTATGTATGTATATACCTTACCTGAATAAACATATTTATTTATATTTATTTTATTTAATGTGTGTGTGTATATAGTGCAATAACACCACAAACATTATAGCTGGAGGAGGAGTGTTAATGCGTCTGGTCTTTAACGAGTGAGGGAGAGAGGGGAGCAGCAGCTGTGTGTGGCAACCTCTCTTATTGTTTGAACTCGCCATACCAACTTAGTTGTACAGCTATGGTGAACAAAACATGTAGTTACTTATTACACTATATACACACACACTATATATAAAATGAGTATAGCAATGATTCATACATTTTATTACAGATACTGTACATAAACATAACACTTCACACTATTGAATAATATTACTGTAAAAAAAATTAAGAAAAAATCAGACACACTGAAATAATTAGGTAATAACACACCGAAATCACAATAGCATGGTGCATCAAATGAACAAATCCACAAGGATTTGATGTTCATTTGATGCATCACGCTATTATGATTTGTGTGTGTAATGAAGTAAGGATGAAGAGGTAGAACGGCCTATTAACAGAGCTCGAGTGCATGGGGGGAATTGCGTAAAAATCCTGGTTTGTGTCTCGGAGAGACTGCAGTGTCCAAGTAAGGACAGTAGAACTTCTGGTTGCAATTCTTTTAACCGTGTCGTAGCGCAGTCGATTAAGGCAGCGTCTGGGATGCTCTCGGGCGCAGGTTCGAATCCGCGTCACGGCCCTTGTGGATTTGTTCATTTAATTAGGTAATAATATCCGTGTGTGGCAATTCCTGCCTGACAGCTCAAGTAGAGATAACGCCCTTAAACGCTTGCTCTGTCAAGCTTCTTCTGTCATCGCCTACATTTTGCCAGACTTCCTCGCCCTATTGCAGCTAAAATATGTCACCTGCACTTCCCCCTCCCCCCATTAAAACCTTTTGTAAAACTACTTGCATGAATTAATAGAAAAAGATTTATATTTTATAAATGTTGCATATGAGATATAACATTTTATTATTTATATAAATAAAATATAAACATTTATATACATATACAGTACAGTATAAGTAAATAAATACAGTATATAAATACTGGATATAAATACTGTATATAAATAAAGAAATATATAAACACATATATAAGTAAATATATAAACAAACATAAACATACATACATACATATATTACATACATATACAGTGGTACCTCCATTTACGAATTTAATCCGTTCCCAGAGATGGATCGTAACTCAAGCAAATTTTCCCATGCGAAATAATGTAAATTGAATTAATCTGTTCCACATTCCATAAAATATTAACACTTTTGCTCACCCCGCGCGCCACCTCTCAACTGTGCGTAGTGGGTCCCGGCGTGTCACGGGAGCGCGCGTTAATTCCGTAAAGTGTATACTCTCTTCAACTTTGTCACCTCAATTCTCGTTCTACGAGATTAAATTTGGTATCATTGTGTTCGCAATAGAATTCTCTACAGCACTAAATGCATATAAACTCCAAAAGCCTGGCTAATTACCCGCAGCAAACAGAGAAAGTGCGAACGAGTTACCCAGGAGCGCGCGAAAGCGATAAAATGTTTTCACTATTTTCACTCTGGTCACCTCAATTTTCGTCCTAGGTCTTTCATTTTGGTCTCAATGGGTTCGCAATAAAATTCTCTAGAGGAACAATAGCATATAAAATAAAAAACCTGGTCACGCTCCAACCGCCGACGAGTTGAAGACGGGCCACGTTAGCCGCGAGTGAGCGCCCAGACGCCTTCCAGCTAAACTCCCAATTCCTGCCCACAAATGTTTGTACTATTGTGTGTTGAACATGACATAGACGTGTAGGGAAGACATAGGTGCGCATTTTAAAACCAGTCCCAAAAAAATTGGATAAAAACCTGATTTTTGGCGATTATTTAAAGTGGATGACGCAATGCTGCGTCATGCCCGGCAGCACCGCCAGTAAACGGATGACGCAATGCTGCGTCATGCCCGAGCGGAAGTGTTAACTTCAAAATACATTTCATACATACTATGCATTTTGTACTATAGTATGTACAAGTTATAGCTTACCTTTATTAATGACTTGTTGGCATATGGAAGATCGTAAGGAGTGGGGGGAGGAGGAGAGGTGTGTTAGTGTTTGGAAGGGGAGTCCCCTTCCATTATAACATCAGGCAGTGATGACTTCTCTCTCTCTCCTACGTTTTGCAGGCATACCACTAGGACCTGGTTGTGGCTCACCGCTTGTTTCTCTCACTAAGAACCTTTCCATAAAGACTTGTTTTTCCCTATGTTTTAACAATTGTCTGTAGTGAGGCATCAAGTGTCATTGAAAAGGTTAAAGCAATGGCCTACTGCAGCTTGATTTGGGCAAGTCGTTTCAACAAAACTTTGCATTTCTTTCCATACTGCACACGACTTCTTACTTTCCTCTACCATATTGTCATCCTCACATGTTTTCTTTGGTTGAACTTTACCACTGACTTTCTTGGGACCCATGGCATGATATATAATAATTACTTTTATGTTCAAAAAACAAAAATGCACAAAAACAATGATTTTCTTTACAAAGAATTCAAGCGCTGATTGTCACTAAGCGAGGGATCTGGTAAACTGAAGTGAGTTCGCCCATTTTACCAGGAACCACACACTCCGCCGACCCATACGTGTATCAACAATGTCGCAAGTTGAGACAAAGGTCGTAAGTCTAGTCAAATTTTAATGAAATTGGGGTCGTAACTCAAAAAATTCGTAAGTAGGGGCTTTCGTAAGTCGAGGTTTCACTGTATATAATATTTTTGTTATAAATTTTTGTCATTACATATACTGTAGTAAATATTTTCTTAAATACATACATATTATACACTACAGTATATATTTTATTATACTGTATACAGTATCTTTACTTTAATTCTGCTTGATTAAATACTGCTCAGTTTATATTTTATTAAATACAGAATATTTTACTGAGTATAGTACAGTACTAAATGTTTTTGATTAAATGTATATTTTATTAGATACATTATATATTTGATTAAATACTGCATGTATTTGATTAAACATTGTACAGTATATATTTTAGTCAATATATATTTATAAGAGAAATGCTAAATGTTCTTTCATAATGCAAATTCACTGAATTTGCAACAAACAATGGCAATTACAGTACATTACAATAAACTTTTGTGGACGATTCTCAATGTAATTCGCCCTTTACAGGCGAGGAATTACCAGCAAAAAATGCATTAGAAAATTTATACTATATATATTAGGATAATTTTCTGACAATCTTACCAAGAAGCAATGTTGCTCCCTGCATGATGACACCTTTAGTGAGCAAGCCTCCTACAACTATGCTGCGGTCCACATGGAACACTTCATCTATCTGAAACTCGGATGGTTCCTGGAATGTCACAAAAAAAACAGCATTGAATGCAATGAAACACAAATTTCTGGGCAAGCCTCAGTGGCTCCTTGAAGCCACCGAGATGGTACTATCTATTAGGTCACATTAGCCGTGGAGTTCTATAGGCCTACCGAAGGCCATCACCAGAACCTGGCCCACACAAAGAGGCCCATGGAGCAGTGACATTTATTTTTGCTACCACACCGGGGAAGACAACCAAAAAGTTAGGGAATCAAAACAAACTACTGCTGGCTTCAAAAAGAGACTAACTTCTCAAAACCTGCTTAAAGAACTCTCCCAAATATGTAAACAAATTATTAAATTCTCTCGAACCTAACATGAGCTTGTTCACCCCACCTCCCCCACTCATTTGGGGGGAGGAGGGGAGGTAGCCCACCCCCAGCAGAATGATAAAAGGCAACAGTATTAGGCATGAGATTCTTATCAAGAAACAGCCATGAAAGAAATAACACAACTTAGACTGAAGACAAATGATGGAGGGATATAAAAAGGCAAAACACATGCAAAGCTAGTTCACACTTTTTGCCTCACAGACAAACACAGGTGGGACACCAATAACCCAGCCACCTGCTCACCATTCAAATGATGAAATACAATTGTCAAAATCTAGACACAAGGAGAAGGTTGAAACAGCCAAGTACATCACCGGGTAAAGGCGGAGTTGCAGAAAAACGTTCAGGTTTGAACACCGGGCTAGAAGTGCTGGAAACCATAGCCGAGCCGGCCATCAAGGAGCCAGAATAACCACCCTCCCCAGGAATGATTCCAGACTGGAATCAATCTGGATCAATAAATGAACCAGAAGAAAAATGTAAATGAACTTCCACCTCAACCAATCCAGTCAAAATGCACCTGCCACGAGAGACTGACACCACCCTGCAAATGTGGTTTGTCCTGCTTCTCTTCCTCCCCTTCCGATTCTGGCTCCGAAACATCCAAACAGAAGCAAGGCAAATGACACTAGCAGGGAAAAAGAGGAGGCATGGATGGAACAAAAGTGGAATTCAACTACACCTCCAATTCCGGGTCTCAATTCCAAATAAGAAAGCTGTTAATGCTGAACATGGGCAAATCTAGCCCACAATGTGGCAGCTGCCTGATAAGCCTTCACTTCAAAAGTCAGATCAGATAAAATAGATTCTAGGGGGCACAAACACCACAGGACTCATAGGTGTCACTGACCCAACAGGAAGCATGACAAGCAGAAAGAATTATCATCATCACATTACAAAGTTGACAAACCCCTCAAACTTGCACATATTGAGAGCTGGTATGATGGGCTGATCCATGGGAAAGCATGCCAAAACACCATATGGAAATTGCCAGGGCTTGAAGATAACTTGTCAAACAGGACACCCAAGCACTGGGGATGCTTGCTGAAAGAACACTCACATCACATAGCTACAAAATCAAGAGCTGTGCAGAGCATCCATGGCATGCCATATATACAAGTGCATGATCCCCAGTGCATCCAAACCCAACCAAAAATGAATGCACCCAACTGTGGACCTAAACAGAGGAGTCAAAGACTCTTGAAATGCCTAAGGTATTTGCCCATTTGCCTGGCACTCAAAAGGGGAAAAGACTCAAATACACATGAGTAGTAACTGTCAGTGCAGGGAAAGGGCACACAGGGAAGGAAACCCTGAACTTGTGCAGCCCGAAGCACCAAAGTAAGTCTACATAAACCAGATAGAGAACATGCTCGTGAAGCAAATGCCAAAAATTTAAACAATACAGAAGCAAATGGCCCCATAGGACAAAATCCAAGGATGCGCAATTAGCTTAGAAACACAGAAACTTACCATTCCTTATGGCAAGCCAGAAACACTACAGTAGTATGTATAGCATTGCATCAATGACAGAACTGATCTTGGAGGGCTGGCATGGGGAAGAAATAGTTTCTATTGTTTCAATCATTGATTTTAATTGTTTGGCAGTTTTGAAGCTTCATTTTTTGTGAAACTTGTCATTGTCTGTAATGCTTTGCTGATTTTGTAGATGCTTTCCAAGTGGAGTGGTGGAATGTCAATTGCTCTCTATCTCTGTGAGGGGTTGGGGGTGGCCAGGTCCTGACTCAAGTCCCTGGTAGGCCAAACAGAACTCCTGCCACTGATGTGACCTAGTACTGTAGTTAGGAGCAATCTAGTAATCAACTCATATGTTCATTACTAGATGGTTTACTCCAATACTGCTATGGTCTAACAATGCTGTAACAACAGTGACATCATGTGTGGCTGCTACATCAAGACAACATGGCAGGCAATCTTAAATTGAACAATCATTGGTACAAACAAAAAATTATGTCTTCCAATGAAGACAACATGGCAGGCAAGCCTAATAGGGTAAGGCTTGACAAAAGATAATGGAAATAAAAGGTCTAAGCTTGTTAACAGGAGTCAGAAATTGTCTACTCGTGTACTCGCCTGAACAAAACAATCAATGCCAGAGTATGACTTACATGTGACCTGTCTTAAACTATAAGAAGGAACCAGGCAAAAATACAGTAACAAAGATTCACATACTTGTTCCAGTTTCTCACGCTCTTTGTTGCTCATCCTTGGTGGCAGAACAAACAAGAATTTTTTGAGAAGTACTAATCCATCCCCAGTGACACTTGAGGCACAAAATATGGGCACAATGTTATTGTCCAGCTGATTGCTGCCTGCTGTAATAGCATCATCCTCATTTTCAATTATAAGGGGCACCTGCAAAAAATTAGTAACTTAGGTTTGTGGTCAATGAATACAGTACAACAATGTATTTTTCCCTGCTGCTGTCTCAAGCTCTGGGACTAGCCTGGTGTGGTTTTGTGGGGGTAGGGATTGGTTATGACTTTGCTGTTTAGGTTATTTAAAGCAGCCTGTAAATTAAAGTCATAAACAAATCTCAAACCCCACAAAACTACACCAAGCTAGTTCTTAGTAAAATTAAAATTTCAACATAAAGCTGCAAATACAGGGAGACTGCATATAGAGTATGCCAAACCTCATTGTACATACCCGTTTATACCCTGGTTGTGTGAGGAATTGCTTGAGATCATTAATTGCTCTCTGAATCTGTTGAGGTGATGCTAGATCTGTCTTGGTGATAACAATAACAATGGGAACATCTAAGGCCCGAGCGAGACTGAGGTGTTCCTCCGTCATTGGAGCCACACCAGAAAATGCACTGTTGAAAAATATCATGCCTCAAAATCACACAATGGCCAAAAAATATTTACCCACAGCATTACAGTAACTCCATGAGAAATTAATGAACTTTGCTTTTCATATAACTAAAACAAAAGATTTGTTTGTAAAATATTACCATTAAAAAGCATTGTAACCCCACGAAGCACCCAAAATCATGAAGCTAAATTCTAAGCAGCTTCATGTGTAATGCACAATCTCATTAAAGACAGAATTAAAGATAAGGGCAAATAGTATTTACATAACTCAAACACAAATATGATGACTGTCAGGAATCCTACATATAAATTTATATAATATACACCTGTACTAAAATAAATAATTCTGCTAGTTCAATTTAGACAAATGTGCACCAAACTTGATGACCAGAAATTTGAAACCAATACAATTTTTAGTAAGATCATAAGCTACAATTTTCTCTCAAATCATAAATAAATATATAAAGCTTAATATCTCGCTATCCTTTTTCAGGAGAGTTCCTCCCCAGCAAATGCAAATGGAAAATGGGGCAATGATGTCGATAATCAAAAATATATATTACCTTACTACCAAAACAGCATAATGTGGAGAATAGCCTGACAGTCCAAACACAGTTGTTTTCAAATATTTCTGGTCTCCAGCAAGATCTATAAAGTTTATTATTTTGATTGACTGACTGCAGATGTCTTCGTCATCATAATCTCGACTTCTAGTACACGTCTGGTCAATCACATTGCCCTGTTCAAACCAGAACAAAATAATCTTGTACTCACTCCCAATTGCAATTGTATATATTGAAGTGATTATATGAAGTGATTCATTATTAAACAAAATTCATAATCAAATATACCTGAGAGTCAAATCCCATCAATTGCAGAGATATAGATGAGGTCTTTCCAGAACAGACCTCATGTCGGTGACGAAAAACATTGAGCCTGGCACAACCTCTTCCGTTGTCCAGTTCCCCCCGGGTCAACACTCCTAGCAGTGTAGATTTGCCTACATCAGAATTGCCAAGTACTGCTATCCTTAACTCTATGCTATACTGATCATCAGGTACCTGTTGTAAACCAAATTATTCATTATATTACTCTGTATTCGGTGACAAATAATTATGATATAGTATTATTTAGATAATAAAATATGCTTCATATTTACACATGTAAGATTATACACAAACTGTCAAAGAAATCCATTGTAGAAACCATATTAACATACTTTTCTGACTAGAACTTCTGCAGCTTTGCGTGTCTGCCCATTGTGGCCCGATATGGTTTTTTCGCGTATAACTGTTAGTGATGCCCCAAGTTGTTTAGCCATGCGGCGTAACGTTTTCATTGAAGCTTCCAGTTCCTCTTGTGTTAGACCAAGCAGAACCCCAGAATCCTCAACTCCAATTTCATATATAGCTTCACCTAGCCCTTCGCGTAATCTCCACTGCATCTGAAAGTATATATTGGTTGATGTAAATACTTTACAGTGAATCTTAAATATCTACCACTGAACTAACCAAAACCATTAAGAATTCACACATTGTTGTGGTGGGGGAAACAGTTATATAAGAGTAAATGTGATAGCTTGTGGTGGAGGAACAGCTGTGAGAGTGAGTGTGTGTAGTGGGTTAAGAGTTATAAGAGTAATAGCTTGTGGTGGAGGAAGAGGTGTGATATCGAGTGATAGCGTGTGGTGGGGAAAGTGTTATAACAGCATGAATGATAGCTTGCAACTCTTAACCTCCACCTCAAACATGCTTTACTGTGTAAATAAATACAATACTTGTAAAGTATATGTTTATTATAACTCAGATTATAATACAAATTTTAAGACACTGTTGAGAGCACAATAAACACACAAATGACCATCAATAATAACAATACAAAGCATCCATATGCTCATTATTTAATTCAAATTCAGTTTGTGGTTCCTTTGTTCAAATTTGTTAGTTGTTCAAATTTGTTAGTTGTTCAAATTTAGTTGTTCTTTTGCATTCTATTCTTCAACTGCCTTCTTAGAATAAAATACTTATTTGTGAGCCAGTGATGTAACGTCCCTAAAATTTGGACTATAGCGCGCACACACACTCTAATCATCAAATATTTTCAGTCAAAATCAACACATTTAAAAATGTGTAGAGTTGAGGTGAATGACAAAATCCTAATACAGTGAAATATTGTAGCCTGCTAAGATTTCAAAATTGTAAAATTTATTTAGAATATTTTGAGCAATATACAGTACACACTGCTGTATTTTGAATAGGAATAAGCTTCATTTATGTTACACCAGGTACCTATCCAATGTGATTGTGATTAAACAAAATATCTCTCAACTCACCTGTGATACAAGTCTCTTAAATCTCTCATGATTTGGATTGACAAGCTTTAACTTGTATTCAATATTTCCCTCCTGTGGCTCCGAGGGCAGCTGGTCAGGAAGTATGGCTACGCTTGGACCTCGTCGGACCCCACCCAGGGTGCCTCTACGCCCCTTGTACTGCACATCGCCGTGATTCACATTTCCATTTAGTTCATCAATATCTTGTGTTGTCTCGTTTTCCACGGTCGGATCAAATAAGCCGAGAAAGGTATCCATTGTGTCCTGAAATATGTACAGTACTGTAATTAGAAATGTAAAAACCTGTACATGTAATGACGGTAAACATTACTTAGCAACAATATCAAAATATTATTTATTTCTATATATATATATATATATATATATATATATATATATATATATATATATATATATAATATATATATATATATATATATATATATATACTGTATATATATATATATATATATATATATATATATATATATATATATATATATATATATATATATTAATTATGTCAATCTGTCAGACAGACTGACAGACTGAAAGACTGAAAGACTTACAGACTGACTGGCATTGACAGTCAATCAGTGAGACACTGACAGACTAATACTGACAGTCAGTGAGACACTGACAGACTAATACTGACAGTCAGTGAGACACTGACTGACTGACTAATACTGACTGACTGACACTGACTGGCTGGCTGGCTGGCTGAGATTGGCTGGCGGTGAGAGAGCGAGAATTAGTGTATGCAGGCATTCTAGTTCATGTGTGTTCATGTGCAATAATGTAAGTGTACGTGTAGGGCTATGTAGGCTATACAAATACATTTGTATATAAATTAACACAAGAAATATGTAGAAAACAACAAGAATAGAGTTTGATCCACTATGACTAGTTACAAGGTCACGAAGCCAGCCTTGAATATAGGGAGTCATGAAGACTTTCACTTTCTTTAGTAACTGGTTTGCAACTCTAAACCGACACGTGATATGTTTACGTAACACTTCTTCAACTAGGCACCTCTTTTATATAAACTATGTTTATCCTCACTAGGTCTACCATTATTGCTTTGTCTCTCACTTGTTTCTCATGATGTGGGCTGTACTTATGAAGCAGCCTATACAGTATAATTATCATTCAGCTCTCACTTTAGCACATATACTAAATATTACACTAAATGAAACTTAATTTAATATTAATATATTCATCTTTTAGGCAGCACTAATAGATACTACAGTATTGTATAACCGAGAATCACAATTTATATAAAAACTTGGATGGCAGTAAAATGTGAGGGAGGGAAGAATCATGACAGGATGTGGTTATATGACAACCCGCTCCCCCACCCACCCACCCCAAGATGTTCACCTTGAGAGCTCACTTGGTAAATGCAGGAAGAATTAGGTCACTTTTGCAACAGAAACTGAGCAGTAAAACCACAGTGTGAAGTGCAGTGCAGAAGCTTTGAGAGGAGTGCTAAGGATCTAAGTACAGTACTCAAACTGGGCTATGAATACCCCCCAATACACTCTTTAGTGTTTATACAGTATGTTACACTGTTGCTCTAATGTATATACATGGTATATATGTTCTAAGGCAGTTTTAGTGTATATATGTTCTAAGGCAGTTTTAGTGTATATATGTTCCAAGGTTGATCTAGTGTATATTTGCTCCATCCTTGCTCTAGTTAATAGACCAATCTTGGAACATATAATAATAGAATACAGAAGAAGGGGAATGCATATTCCTGTTTCATAACCCCTGCTTTAAGTAATGTTGGTAAAATATTTTAAAAGCAAAGATTGTATTTCCAAGGACTTAAGATTCTCTCTAGAGTTAAATTCTCAAGAGAATCTTAATTCTATTCAGTCTCTAGTTGAGAGACAATTCTCTAGTGGAATTTACACTAGAGAATTGTCTCGTGTTAAAATGCTTTTGATAACCAACAGAGAAAAATGTGTAGATCTTATAAGTTACGGATGGGTTAAGGTAATTGCACTGTATCTGAGGGTTATATAACATTTTTACTGATATCAGTTGCATAGCAGCAGTTATCAGTTCATAAGACAGCAATAGAGACCTCTTCTAAAAATCGTACACAAGAAGCTAAGTAATAAAATACAAAGGGAATATAAAATTTGTTAGATAAATAAGGCTAACATTTAATGTGTGTGAGCAATAAAGAAGATATGAAGGGTCACGTTATGATTTGCAGTAACAAAGAATAAGGGAAGACATTGTGGTTAACAAGAAATTATATTTTCCACCTACCTTTACAGTAATCGAGATATTTTACACATATGACAGATATATGTAAACTTTTTTAATATGTGATACAGCAAAGAATTTAAGTATCGAGTTGCACACACTAATAATTAAAAAAAAACATGTAAAATATTATAAGAACCAAAATATTAAAAAAATAGAAAAAAGGGGTGATGATAATGATGAATAATTAAAGAATTTATTATTTTTACACTTTAGGCATCTCTTGTATACAGTACTGTATTTAACTTTTAATAAGCCTACTTCCTGCTTTATAACATTTTGTTTAATAAACTAAATTAGCATGAAATATAAATAAGCTTAGAATAATTTATTACACATTTAACATGTGTAATACAGTATGTTAAATATGTAATGAATTGCATGCAATGTGTATAAACTTATTGGCATGCAAAATGTATATATAAAAATATAAACCAGAAAGTTTATACTCATCACATCCCAATCACTCATCATATCCTAATCAGATGACTGGCATGGCACCAATATTAATTGATTGGCATACAATAAGTTAACTGTTTGGCATGCAATTTTAGTAGGCATCCCTCAGTCTTAATAACTAGCTTACCAACTGGCTGAAAATAAGTACTGACTGACAGGAAATGACTGACTGACTGCAAGATATAACTATGAGTTATGGCATTTTCCCTGATGCATTATATAAGTAAACAGCATAGGCTGAACTTCTCACTGTTGACTATCTGCCAAAACTGTTTCCATCATAACTCCAGAAAATAAGACAAAATTTAAACTACAACACACACACACACCACAAACTCCAGAATAAATACTACAAATGCACGTGAATAGCAAATTACAGTGTCAATCAAGTTCAAAACTGTACTGTACCTGTATCCTGAGTGACCTAACTATTTATTAGTACAGGGTTATTAGGTTGTTACACACTTGACTTTTTAAGATGCAAAGTAATAACTTTAATAAATAATGCTTACTAATGGTTTGTTATTGTAATTAAACACGCACTGCCACAAATATTGAATAGCCCCTTACAACTGCTTTGGAATTTATGATCAAGATCCAAACTCTGTATGTTGGTAGCTAGGCCTATCTACCACTGTCAGATTATTAAGCATATTTGGATTGCCTTATGAATTAATGATCTATGCAATGATATCTATACACTTTACTCTCACATGTAAATAAGAGATTAAATTTAAAGCTCTGCAAATGTCAATTTTCCGATTAGCGATGCGGGCGGAATATCAGCGCTTGGAAATATTGACCATGATAAATGCCATTCAGATCAATGTAGCAACACCTTAAACAGGTATGGCTTTGGATATGTAAATAGCAATTGATAATTGCACTGTACTTACACCCACAAGTATTGCATTGCCCAATACAACGTATTGGACGTATCCCTTAGCTTGTTATATATGCCCTGAAGCGCTCACAGCCCACACACCCAAGTGGCAACTACCCTACTCACATATATGACAAAAAAGCTGATTTAATCACCCTGCATGATGCCCAGAGGCACAAAACTCACCGTAATGTATGCATAAATGGAGAAATATACATGTAAGAGTCCAGAAGAAAAGTGAACCGCCCACTTCCCTCCACTGTTTACAAACGAACTAACCCCAGCTGTTGAGAGATAGCAACCCAGGCGCTGGTGCCAAGTCGTCGCCCGATACTTTATCTATACACGCTCTTACACCCGAATTGTTTATTGCCAAAAAGAATGATCATACTTTTTAAGTCATACACATACTTCCTTATCCAATACAAGAAGAAATATATATATATATTTTTTTTTTACCAATAAGAGTGACACTTAGCACCCCTGTACTTACGTCAGAGATTGCGCGCGCCCAATTCACATTTTCCTTTATTCGTAAGATACATTGAACTGGGAACAATGGCTTTTCTTCCTCTCCGAAGTGTGGTGAGTAATACAAGTACAGAAGGGTGACTTAACCATTAGCATATCGTTTGTCGGCAGTTCTCTATTGTAACGAAGTTTTTCTTATTATGTATGCTAAAACAAATTAGAAATATGGGTATAATAATATATATAGCGGGGGGGGGGGGGTTACCGGACGGTACCTGGGATAGTTGTTTCTTTATCCCCCCCCCCTCCATTCCATCCCCATTTTCCCCATTCACATCCCCCCTTCACACCCCCCCCTCCCCTTTACTTCCTCTCCCTACTTACCTCTCATTTAGTGTCCGTGGTGTAGTGGTAAGACACTCGCCTGGCGTTCCGCGAGCGCTTTGTCCTGGGTTCGTATCCTGGCCGGGGAGGATTTCAAATCCTTAACTGTAGCCTCTGTTTAACTCAACAGTAAAATGGGTACTTGGTTGTAACAACGATTCTTCGCGGCGGGGATCGTATTCCAGGGGCCTGCCCGAAACGCTACGCGTACTAGTGGCTGTACAAGAATGTAACAACCTCTGCTCTTTCGGCCCGCCTCTCAACTGTCAATCAATCAACTGTTACTACCTTTTTTCACACACTCACACACACACACAGGAAGCAGTCCGTAACAGCTATCTAACTCCCAGGTACCTATTTACTGTTAGGTAACAGGGACATCAGGGTGAAAGAAACTCTGCCCATCTGTTTCCGCCGGCGGCCGGGATCGAACCCTGACCCTGGGATTACGAATCCCAATTGCAAGCGCTGTCCATTTAGCCATGACCCTCGTTGTGTAGATGTACTCACCGAATTGTCCTCACCTATTGTGCTTGCGAGGGTTGAGCTCTGGCTTTTTGGTCCCGCCTCTCAACTGTCAATCAACTGATGTACAGATTCCTGAGCCTATTGGGCTCTATCATATCTACATTTGAAACTGTGTGGAGTCAGCCTCCACCACATCACTGCCTAATGCATTCCATCTGTTAACTACTCTGACACTGAAAAAGTTTTTTCTAACGTCCCTGTGGCTCATTTGGGTGCTCAGTTTCCACCTGTGTCCCCTTGTTCGCGTACCACCCGTGTTAAAGTTTATCTTTATCTACCCTGTCAATTCCTCTGAGAATTTTGTAGGTTGTGATCATGTCTCCCCTTACTCTTCTGTCTTCTAGTGTCGTGAGGTTCATTTCCCGCAGCCTTTCTTCGTAACTCATGCCTCTTAGTTCTGGGACTAGTCTAGTAGCATATCTCTGAATTTTTTCAAGCTTCGCCTTGTGCTTGACAATGCTATATAGTCGCAATGGCTTGGCGCTTTCCCTTGATAATTCCCTTCCCTTCCCTTGTGCTTGACAAGGTACGGGCTCCATGCTGGGGCCGCTGATGTATGTATGTATGTATGTATGTATGTATGTATGTATGTATGTATGTATGTATGTATGTATGTATGTATATATATATATATATATATATATATATATATATATATATATATATATATATATATGTGTGTGTGTGTGTGTATGTGTGAATCACTCAACAGGAAGTTCTAGGTCTTCACAATACAACCAGAGACCAGAGAAGTGTTACTGAGCTGAGGGATTAGAGCCAAACCAAGCAACACTGGAGGATTTTGTGATAACTAGAGACGAATTAAAAAAAATACCTGGTGGAGCTACGCCCGGCAATGGCTGTGGGATCAGATAAGATGTCACCATGGATACTAAGAGAAGCGCAGAAGCCTTGTGCTGGCTGATTACGATGATATATCTTATATATAATGCCACTGGAAACAGACAGGAGGCATTAAATTACAGAACTGCGTTCCTTACTTGCATATCATGCAAGGTTATGGAAAATATCATAAGAGGCTAGTAGATTTTTTGTTATATTATATATATATATATATATATATATATATATATATATATATATATATATATATATATATATATATATATATATATATATGGGTGACTGAGATCAGACAAGGTGGAGAAGGGTGGACAGATTGTATATTTTTGGACTGTCAGAAATCTTTCAACACAGTACCCAGCAAGAGACTAAAGCACAAAATGGAGAAACAAGTGACCAGGTGATCTTCCCAGGTGACTGCGAAGGTAATCCAGTGGATAAAGGAAACAAAAGAGTCACAGTGAGAGGAGCGGCAACAGAGTACAGGAATCTTAATAGTGGTGTTCCACAAGGATCAGTTCTAGGGCAGATTCTGTTCCTAATCTATGTGAACGACCTACCTAAGGAGGCAGATTCCTTCCTGTCAATGTTTGCTGATGATGCAAAAATTATGAGGATACATACGTTAGAGGACTGCATAAAACTATAAGAGGATCCAGACAAAATGGAATTACTGTATGGTCTCTCAAGTCGCTACTTAAAAGAGTTCAATTCTAGCAAGTGCAAAGTAATGACGCTAGGTACAGGGAACCTAAGTAAATGAATTATGGGATTCAGTTCCTGAGCCATTACATATGCATCTAACCTTTCCCATTACAATTCATCGCCAGGATCTGGGTATTAGGTGCATAATAAATTAACTAAACTAACATATGTTAAGGCTAAATGCGCACACATTGTGATTTGTTGATCCAAGTGGCTGGGTTAACACGTACAGGACACTAGCCCTGAAGAAGTGACGGTCACACATACCTCTCCAGTGTCCTCTCCAGTCTGCTCTGGACTCGCAGAACCATTTCTCCTTCGCTGTTTCTTCTTCTGTTTCTTAATTCTCTTGTCGTTCCTGTTGTTCTTGTGGGACTGTTGTTGATGTGGCTCGTCAGGACCAAACAGACTGATAATTTCCGCCTCGTTCTCTCCCTCTTGCGACATTTCAACGTTTTCCCAGCGACCGTTTAATTAATGGTCGTACATCACTTCAGTGGTCGTACACCCACTACACTGGTCGTATACTGGCAACAATGGTCGTACACTGAGCACAGTGGTCGCACGCTCACTACACTGGTCGTCCACCCACCCTGCACATTGGCCGTACACTCGCCACGTAAGGTGTCGTACGCCCACTATATTTGTCGTACACCTACCACAGTGGTCGCACGCCCACTATATTGGCCGTACACCTACCACAGTGGTCACACATATACCACAATGGTCGTGGAATTATATGTGACTCAAATTACTAAACGTACCAATCGTAGCAATGGATATATATAAACCGTGAATTGCTATTTTCTTAGTCCTTCTTGAGACCAACAGTCAACCTGCAACAAATTATGAAATTAATTAATTTAATTATTATGTTAGCCTGTGTATAACATACTGTTCTTAAAATGCGATGACATCACAGATCTTGTGAACAAATCAAAATTGCGTGTACTACGCTATGAATCATATTAATTCTGGCTTTTACAAACAGAGATGCTAGGCATTTAAAAGGCTTTGGAATATGCTCTTGCTGAACACCGACAACATGTTATCATACAATCAGATTCGAGAACCGCCATTGAAACCTTGCAACAAGAACACATACGTGATAACACCCATCTGATCACAAATGTCATATCATTAATGCAAACACTCAAACTTCAAGGCCGTCGGGACTTATCAACTGGGTGCCAAGTCATGTGGGAATAATAGGAAATGACATTGCAGACAAAGCTGCAAAACATGCAACTAAGAGAAGAAATGTAGACATTTACATACCACAGAGTCTATCACAGATTAAGAAAGTATTTAGAAACAGAGCAATGCAGAAGATGTACAGTGACCACAACACAGCAGTTGCAACATCAGGATCTGCGGGTTGGTACAAGAATTCAACTACCTACGAACCACTTAGTTTGATGAAAGGGAGCAGTAGAGCAACAGAAGTACACTTACATCGCATTAGGCTTGGATACCCATGTGCATGGAAAATAGGCTTACAGGTTCCGGAAGATGAGAGGAAATGTCAGCACTGTGGAGAAATGCCCGACAGACCACTGGAACATTATCTAACACAGTGCACAGTTACAAACCCATTAAGATTTCACCTAAGATTCAACAGAGCAGAAGAAGTTGCTAAACACATGGGACAATATCTTACTGAAGCGACCATACGAGTCATAAATACTCATACTCCGCCCAAGTAAAACAGAAACAAGCAACACTTGGTGGGCCAGCCAGAGGCTTAGGGCCCGCGCAGGAATATCCCTGCAAAAAAAAATGGCTGTTAAACTTTTCTTGCACTGAATGATAAGCATGTATATTTCGTTTAAGCTTAAGCTTAAACGTTCTGAATAATAACAATTTGACGTGAACTTGATAACAATTTGACGTGAACTTGATAACAATATGACGATAACTTGATAACAATATGACGTGAACTTTTACGCTACGACAACAGAGATTTTTAAACACCGAGCTGTTTTAATTAAAAAAAGAATTAAACACAGCATCACAACGTTTTATAAACGACAAACACGTATAACAGGTTACGACTTAAGACTCCATTTCTCACTAATCTTACTAGACACGATTAAAGTTACAGAAAACGCTAATTAATAGTAACCATTCACATACCTTTCGTCACTATGTCATTTAATATGAACAAATCATAAAATTTAGGAAGAGTTTTAATAGCAACTGTTCAAGAAATGTGTTTTAAGTACTTTATTAAAAATGACATACTACCATAAATCTTAGTTAAATATCCAAAATAATTCTTAGTTAAACTTTGCTTACTAACCTTCTGGACAGGTGCGGGGTGCATGATAAGAAAGTCAAATTACGTGTAACGCGCTCACTGCAAATGTAAATTGCCTAGCTTAGTTAAGAGAATGTCTTCTCCAGTTTCCTAATTAACCCATATTTTGAAATACGGTATATGTGATTTAAGACGTATAGCTAGATTATCAAGGCTGTAATTAACTTGCTTAGCCATATGCGTTTTGGTGTTCAGTTCCTGAGCCCATTATGTGCCTCAAACATCTTTCACTGCCACCCACATACAAGGGCGGTATAATAAATGAGGTGCATAATAAATGAACCACACTAACACATGATCGAGATGCCTGTTAAGTTACTTGACAACACCGGTGCAAGTGATATCTAATTGTCACCAAAGCTGGTAATTACATCTGCCATAAAAATACAAAACAAACGTAAGATTCGGGATCAAGTTGCAGGCATTAAGTAGCAACTTGAGACACACACACTGCAGTGGGACAGTAGCGCTCCCAACTACAATGTACAGGTTGACTCCTCACAGAGAACAGTAAGACTTGAAGGTGTGGAGAGACTGTACAAGTGTTGAGGAGGCTCAACAGGTCGCCGTGGAGAGAGAACAACTGTGTGAGCGTCAACTTGGCGCGCACGCTCGCATGATGTAAATAGACAGCATCACCTCGCCAAATTCTCATCCAGCCCACCTTGCCCTCCATCTTAGCCAGCAGCAATTAATATTTACTACCAGCCTTCTACTATATGTTGCCGTCTATTCTGATTCAGAATTGATTATTTATGGTCTTTTCTTAACGGCAAAATTTACATATATAATGATGTATAAGATATCGATAGTTACGAAGGAAGATTAGTGTTACCTCCCCAGCCCCCCCCCCCCAAAGAATTTGGATGCAGTGAAAGACATTCCTGACGCTGGGTTTGTTCCCAAGTTGTATGTGTGTTGCCAGCTGCAGCCCCCATCTACCCGCAGGCAACAACACCACTGTCAGCATCATGTTCTGATAAGGAGCCGCCAAAGCTTTCTCGAGGTCTCACCAAGGTCGAACTACTGACCCTTCACAGGATGCAACCGCGCAACAGTTGCCTAACTCCCGGTACCTATTTACTGCTAGGTGAAAGGAATATGCTCAACCATTTCTGTCTCCACCCAGGATCCCTGATTGTGAGTGGAGAACGAAGCCATCTATAGTAGAGAGCCCGTCCTCAGAGCAAATCCATTACCTCGAGCAACAAACTTCCCTATCAAACCACTTGGATAGTTATCTAGATATTTGTGATGGTCTGAAAGCATATTACGATTCCAGTAATAGTCTTCTTGCAAACTGGGAAGTGAACCTTTGTCCAAAACAGAGATTATTCTCAAGTTCCAACTTTATTGTATCATAAACTGTTGGTTTAAGCTATAAAAATGTATGCTAAAAGTTTTCTCTGAAACGGTCTGAAAAAATTTAGTTTTCAGTAAACAAAATTCAAGAGTACACTTAAATAGTTTTCGAATTTCATATTTCACATTATGGACAATATTACACCATATTAACATAACCAAACGTAATGAAACCTAACCTAAACAAATTTTAATCTAAAGTAACTTTAACCTATCTAACCATGGATTGAGAGTAAATCCATGCTCAGCACTACTTACGTAGTCGCTCTGAATCCATTACCGTGTGGATTCAGAGGGACAGGTTGATACTACGACACTCTTAATAACATGAGCTGTGTCACCCATTACCGTACGTTGCTCGTACCCCGAGGTCCAGCACACGTACCCCCACCACTTCTGTTTCACGGGTACTCCATCCATTTTGAAATTTGCCCCAAAAAGCGAATTTATTGGACAGTTCACTCATCCTGAAAGTGCATCATCCATTGTGTAGCAAGTGCCACATGAATGCATGTACTCCATGACACTTGACACGTGCTGACCTGTGTCACTCGTATGACACCTTAGTATGACACACCCACTGTGTTAGACTCAGTGTCCTGCCAGATGTAGCCTATCCTAATACTTCATTAATTGTTGCCACCGGAGGTGAGTAATTTACTGTGCGCCCCATATTCATCCTGTGAGCCGTAGCGCAAGAAAAGAATTACCGAAGGGCACAAAGCCTTACTCAGACCTCAGCAGAAATTGTATACAGTACAAACAAATCTACTAATACGCAAAGCGTTTCAGACAAAATAATTGTTAAATCATTTATGGATTCAATGTAGTTAATACTTGATAACAAACGAGAAGTATGCTAACATTTTAGAGGTCATTGATGTAAATGAGAGGAGTGAAGAGAAGTATTTCAAAAGCCTTACGCAGGTCAAACAAATAAGCCTATATTGGGATACTCATTTTCGTCAAGAGCTGCATTTATCAAGTCAAGCATATGAATCATAGCGTCGTTGGTGCTTTTTGGGGGTTAAAAAGCCATAGTGGCTAAAGTGTTAAGTATATATATGTTTTATCTAGGAAGAAGTAAAGTGTTTTATCCTACCTAGTGATTTATTGTAGAGCAAGGAATATTGTTTTTAATTCGAGTTCTTCTTTTCCATATTTTAAAAGAAAAGTTCTTTTTTTCATATATATATATATATATATATATATAATATATATATATATATATATATATATATATATATATATAATATATATATATACAAGGCTTGTATCGAGGTTGCCAGCTAGACCGACTCCCCATCAGAACAGGAACGTATCCAACTATTTGTGTCCCCCGGGAATCGAACCTGGGATCCCCCGATTGTGACTGGAGAATGGAGTGCGGTGTGTGGACACAGGTCAGCTAAACAGCTGTTCGAGCATTCGTAAGGACTAAATATGATGAGGCTTCGAAACTGGAGAGAGTTGAGCATGGAGGGTTGAGTGAGGGGAGGGTGGAAGGGGTGAGTGAGTTGAAGGAGGAAGGGGATATATAGATATAAAAATAAAACACAGAGAGAGAGAGAGAGAGAGAGAGAGAGAGAGAGAGAGAGAGAGAGAGAGAGAGAGAGAGAGAGAGAGAGAGAGAGAGAGAGAGAGAGAGAGAGAGAGAGAGACAGACAGAGAGAGAGAGTCATTACACAATTACGGTGGCTAAATCTTAACATTAAAAGTATTAAAACACTATAACTATTATAAATCCTAAAAATGAAGCCTACATATCACCGATATAAAGTAACATTTGCTTGTCTTACCTGTTGGTGGGGGGGTGGGGGGGGCAATTAATGTGACGAAACTCTTATATAAACTTCTTTAGCTTGGACATCTTATCTCAAGACATTCTTGTATTCGAAATGGTGACGTGTTACGGAGAGTGTGGTTATAATGCCAGTCACGCCATTGTCACTACTGAACATGATAAAACACTAATAGTAAATATTGGAAGCGCCAGTCACGCTCTTCGATGCTCACTCCTATATACCTCCCACAAGCACGCTGGTGCCACATAACTTCCTTGCTGATATTTAATCGTAAAGCAAATATTTGAATGAGTGCATACAAATCATTTGATTAAACCAAATATATATATTTTTGGTATAAATATTGCAGTCAACTGATAATATAAAGTAGACTTGGTTTTAGTAAAATTATCAAAAGCAATTGGCACCTGAGCACTGGAAGATTTCATCAGGTATAGAAATAGCCTCTTCTATGTAACCCTTTCCACTACCGCCCACAAGATGTGTATGGGGTGCATAATAAATGAACTAAACTAAAACTTCATTATTGCTGTTTACATCATCTGCAATTTAAAAAATTAATAAACTATATAATTGATAGGTAAATATACACTAATCTTGTCAAAAATATAACTCGTTATTCATAATTCTCTGTCAATAAATTATATATAAATATATAATGGGTCCTACACTTGCACCAGAGGTGGTAGCCCCTTCTAATAAATAATATTAAACTAGGATATTATATATATATATATATATATATATATATATATATATAATATATATATATATATATATATAATATATATATATATATATATATATATATATATATATCAGTTCGAGCTGGATCTCGCGTATATTGTTTTATATAGTTATCATTACAGTGATTATAAGCGTTTCTATACCAGTATAAGAACAGCTGAGGCGTCTATATATCACATTATAGTGCGAATTTGAATTAATCGTTTCTGACGGTGTACAAAACAAATGCACTAATCTATGTAAACTAAAGAATCCATAACATGGACGAACGTGACCAATGTTAATTATATACATTTAGTTCAATTACATATTTTAGTTTTCGTTAATATAAATCGCTTATAATCAAGTTTTGGCTAAATTACAAAGCAAGAACAATGGCCAGAGTGAGGCTATGTGTATTGTCATGAAGGCTCTCGCCAGGCAAGGCGGCTGATGCAAGAGTACTATTGTGTTAACCAAGAATTAATGTATTGGTTCACAACGTTACGTAACCGCGTGTATGAAGTTCTCAAGAGTGTCATGTATTTTTTTTATATATATTCATATTGGGAGATGACCACCCTGTATGTGGCAATGGTCTCGTCAGGTAGAATGAACACAACACGTGTATAATGAATACAACACGTGTATAATGAACACAACACGTGTATAATGAATACAACACGTTTATAATGAACACAATACGTGTATAATGAACACAACACGTGTATAATGAATACAACACGTGTACATGAACACAACACGTGTACATGAACACAACACGTGTACATGAACACAACACGTGTACATGAACACAACGCGTGTATATGAACACAACACATGTAAATGAACACCGCAGGTACAAATACCACGACAGCCACCATTAAATTTATAAGCTTAAGTCTCGCTCTATTATGTATCTTAAACGTGAAGGAGTACCGCCGGCTTTACCATATTGCAAAATAGTATTAATAATAATAATAATAAGTCATAATGATATAGCGAAAGCTTTCGTGGGGGGTCACTGGCACAGTGTCACATGGCACTACATTTTTTCTTTTATGCAAATCCCGACCCGTCCATGTTGAGCACGTACCCAACAGTAATTACCGGGAAAAAATTGGGTGACGCCAACTCCAAGCGCCTGACCACTGACCTCGGACAGACAAACACTTCCATTTATAGATGTAGATAGATTACAGATCCACGAACTACATTACAGTGCCACATGGTCAAGTACATATGTGTAGCTGTGATACAGGTGAGGTGAATCATGGGGTCTCTGAAGAACCATCCACACCCATGCTGCCTCCTATACTAACACTCAACACACTATATATATATATATATATATATATATATATATATATATATATATATATATATATATATATATATATATATATATATATATATATATATATACTCGTAGTCTCTATGGATGCCACTCTGTCATTATATTATTAAATGTTCAGTCGTTAGGCTATATTGTTTAGCCTCCTGTCATGACGTCACACACGTGATATCTTCCAGCCTCCTGGCATGACGTCACACACGTGATATCTTCCAGCCTCCTGGCATGACGTCACACACGTGATATCTTCCAGCCTCCTGTCATGACGTCACACACACGTGATATCTTCCAGCCTCCTGACATGACGTCACACACGTGATATCTTCCAGCCTCCTGTCATGACGTCACACACGTGATATCTTCCAGCCTCCTGACATGACGTCACACACGTGATATCTTCCAGCCTTCCGGAAGGTGACTTCATACACATACCTTCCATGTTACAGAAGCAATGTACATTTCCAGCAACAGATAATTGTCGTAAATACAAACAGTACAGCAAAATAACATACTCAAAAGTTTTATTTTATCCTCGCATACTTATCATAATACGTATTATCAATAATACACAACATCTATATAATTATCCATTCAAATACACCAAGTTTGGAAGACTATGTAACAAATTATACAAAAGGATAAAAAATATATATTAATGAATTCCACTGAGGACATTGTGACAGAAGCAAATACTGTATGTAAGATTAAACACAAATCACAAAGGTATGTAACCTAGTGATGATAGTTCAATCCCATTTAATAACTAATATTTTCTTACGTAAAATAAAATATAGTTGTTTATCCAAACAACTATTTTCTTAACATACATATATATTAACTTTATCATAACTTGCGTCAATAAATTCAATACAAAACAGCTAATGATACAAGAAGCGGGAAGACACATGCAAGAGGCAAGCCAGCCAATAGAGCGTTAAAAGTGCGCTTGGAGCAGAGCCATAGATATGGTGATCAATGTGATAACATATTGATCAATATGTGTGTGTGGGGGGGGGGGGTTATGGTCATCAGGTAAGGGGTGGACGGTCGTGTTCCGGTGCAGGTGAAGCTGTTGTTGATCTCCGCCCTGTTCACGCAACCATTACACTATCTAGGTCAACACTATACTGTTTGCTCTATACCAGGGTTTTATACTATGTTTAGTATACCACGGGTTTATATTATGTTTAGTATACCAGGGTTTTGTACTGTTTAGTATACCAGGGTTTTGTATTGTTTAGTATACCAGGGTTTTGTACTGTTTAGTATACCAGGGTTTTGTACTGTTTAGTATAGCAGGCGTTTATACTATGTTCGCTATACCAGGGTTTATACTATGTTTAGTATACCAGGGTTTGCACTATATTTAGTATACCAGGGTGTTATGGTATCGATACCATCGTCGGAGTGTAGAGTGGCAATTTCAGCGTCATCTATGGGTCTGCACTCCAACCCTCCTGGTATTGGACGCTATGTGGACAACTCCATCTGTTAGTGGTGGCGTGGCAGCGATGAATGGCTCCAGTTTCCTGCCCTAGTTAGAAAGAGAGGTCATGTGGATGGTATGTCACGATCAGCACCATCTAGGTTGTGCTACGAGCATAATGTCAACTCCTCAGTGAACTGGTGTTACCCTATGGTTTCCCTAGTGTCCTGTCCATCTAATTAATGGTTTTTATGTCCACAGAAGTGACATGTGGAGGCGGTTGTACTGAAGAAGGTAGTTTACCTTGGGCAGTCCATGAACCCTTAGCCTGGTCCTGCAAGAAGACTTATCCACCGTCGATCAAAGCAGTTTGTGTTAGCTGCTAGATATATGCAGTATTGTTGAGGATCGGCGTACCCAAAGATTGGCTAAGAAGGGTTACAGAAGACATTGATGTGCCTACTACAAAGTGCTGCTAGAGGCTTCTGCCAGGGTGTTCGCTCCCCCTGTATGTGGTTACTTGAGACCCCTGTCAGCGTGTTGCTGAAGCCCTCTGCCAGTGAGTGCCTGGAGAGCGAAGTTGGGGTGTAGGGGCATCGTAATACTGTGTGGGTGGACTGGCCCACGTAAAAGGTGACCTCGCCAGTGTTGTCCAGTAAGAGGTGGATAAGGTACTGGGACTGTGAAAGCACTGGAGCCGAGCACTACTGAAGTATTGGTATCCTGCGTGAAAGAGACATTGTACACAAGTGTAAATATAGCTTAATTTAATATATAGTATTGAAGGGAATTGTGTATTGTTATCCTCCCTCCTTTATTCATTGCATTACTACAGTTCTTGAAAGCATACTACCGACTTGGGGTCGGATACTATGAGGTTATAACAGTTAAGAACCCGCTTACTGGCCCACAGTGGCCGTAACACATGGGTTTACACTTCAGTATATCAGGGTTTACACTTTAAACACTTATTGCATTACTTATTAAATCATACTCTATTCTGTAAACAACAAAATAGAGCAAATTACTGTAAAGGGTGAGATCTGTGTTGCAAGATGACACTGGCAGTCCCATAGGATTCAGTTCTCAAGCTTCTCCAGTTTCTCATACTGTATGCAAATCTTCCAGAAGGAATAGTCCTTTCACTGGTGCTGTACCGTCTTAGTTTTGCTCCGTACTCGCTTTCCCTTTCAGAGCAGAAGAGATCTCTGAATTAGAGGGAATACAGAGAACATACGGCACGCATAGAAACGATAAAACATCTAAATTATTGGGACCATCTCGAAGCTCTCAAAATGTACTCTCTTGAGAAGAGAAAGGTATCAAATAATGTACATGGACGATACTGGAGGGCCAGGTCCCAAATTTGCACAGTAAAATAACATACTGGAGCGAAAGGTACGGAAGGAAATGCAGAATGGAGTGAGGATTAAGATGCCATAGGCACAATCAGAGAGCAGTCTTAACATAGAGCCCATGGCTGTTAAATACCCTCTCGGCAAACATTAGAAATATTGCTAGAACGAAGATGGCTGTATTAAAGAGGCACTTTGACAGGTTCTTGTAAGAAGTGCTGGCCCAACCAGTAGATATCTGGGCCTGCAGGGCTGCTCCAAGCAATAGCCTGTTGGACAAAGTTATCACAAGTCGGGCTCGGAGTAGAACTTCCGAAACCCTCTCCAGGTATGCGCCAGGAGTCATTCCTGTGTTTGCTGATGATGCAAAAAATATGAGGATTAAGACAAAGGGAGACAGAGGCTATAAGAAGACCTGGACAAACTGAAAGAATGGTGCTACAAATGGCTACTAGAACTTGCTTTAAATAAATGTATGGTAATGAAACTAGGTGGAGGGAGCAGGAGGCTGGACATAAGGTACCAAATGAGAGATATCCTTCATGATTCCTTTAAGTTGATATCGCACCAAACCTGTCTCGTCAGTAGCATTTGTTGGGCTAGCCGACATCAGAACTGCCTTCACAAATTTGAGTAAGGAATCATTCAGAACCTTGTATTTCACATGTCGGGCTAATCTTGGAGCATTTAGCTCCAATGTAGAGTCCACATCTAGTCACTCAAGACGAAATTGGAGAAGGTTCAAGGTTACACCATCGACTAGTCCCAGAAATAAGAGGTATGAGTTCTGAGGAAAGGTTACATGAATTGAATCTCATTCAGAGTAGTTAGCAAAGGGAATGCACTATGGTGTGGTGGAGGCAGACTCGGTGCAGTTTCAAATATAGATACGAGAGCCCAATAGATGCAGGAACCTGTACAACAGTTGGTTGACAGTTGAGGGTGAGCTTAGAGCCGAAGCTCATCCCTTGTAAGCGCAATTAGGCAAGGGATACTACTATGTGCTGATACAATGCAAGTTAAGGTAATTGTCAGGAGAAAATGCCAAGGCAGTATGACTAGCACTTAAAGGGGTTAAGAGTCATACACTAGGCCTTATTTTGGTTTAAAAGCTGATTAATTTTAGATTTTTATATTCTTTACTTCCTATACTGTATTTCAAAATATATAGTATAAATGAGAATATTGCACTCAATACAACTCTGATGTCACTTCTATTATGTGATGATTCTTAAGACAACGGGGACATGAGAGGTGTAATCCAACTGGCTACTAACACACTGAAAAATACAGGCATAATTTTCTGTGATTCAGCTTGTCAAGCAATTTAAAACCCAACATAATAGATAAGAATATTTTAACATCCACCAAAAACATAACTGATACACAGAGCAAGAGTTCCAGACTGAATATTGTTCATTTATTTTTTATTGTTGCTCATTGTTATCATTAGTAATATTAATGTGATAATTACTGCAGTACAGTATTTTTATTCCAGAATTTGCTTACATGCTTAATGATACTGTATGTCCATGCTTATGATATACATTGCCACTATGCACATATAATTTGTTAGAGACAAAAGAAATTAAATGGGAGCATAAACAAATATAAGTACCTGTATTACATTTTCTTTGCCTAAAGTTTCAGAGGGAATATGGGATTATTGTGATTGTTGGCATCTTCCAGTACAGTTCAAATACTGTACAGTATGTGGTTTATGCTAATAATAATATCCAGGTTCTGAATTGTAATTTACCTGGCATGCACAAACCATATTTATATATTTGTGGGATTTTTTAAACTGCTAGTTTCTGATTTTGTTTCACTTGTTGGTGTGAATGTGGTAATAACCAGGCTAGTACATACCAATACTCCTGTATATATTTCCCCAAAGTCTGGCAGTCAACACAATGATAAATTACCATTACACATAACTGAGCAAAATAAATTCTAAGAGTAATGAGAAATACTGTACTGTATTCAGAATTAAATCTTATAACAAACCTGAGTACAGTACTTACTGTTCATTGCTGGATATAAAAAAATTCTCTTGGAAGTCCTGACAGATTAAAGGAGTCGTCAAGTACAGTAGTCATGACAGATCACTACATATAAGAGGGTAAACAGATAAATGGTACTGTAATCCAGTAACATGGATATTGGTAAAATGTAGCAGATCCACCAGTTGAGAGAGTTACTGAAGACCACTCTTCATACAGTATACAGGGCTCAAGAAAACAATGTACCTACTGTATAACAGTGTGTACTTTAAATGTACAATACAGCAGGGTCTATAGAAAGGAAATTATGATAGACTATCGGAGCCCATATTCTGTACATTGTCCCTTACTCGGTCTTCCTAGTTGTTTGGGGTTTATGGGTGGTCCACCTGGGTTTTGGCCTTTGTCTCTATCTTGGGCATCCCTATGGCTCATCATGCATTTGTTGCATTTTGGTGTTTGGTACACTGCGAGTGTCCATCTTCCCTGGGCCCCTCATCTTCTGCTTTCTTCCATGGTTAAATCCTGGCTACATTTTTCCATTTCCCGATTTGTTTTTTAACAATTGCAAAGCTTCTTTGCCTAGATGCCATGCTGTGAATTAACTTGTAGATCTCCTGAGGGTTCCATCCCATAAATCAATCGTTAATTGTAATACAACGGCCTTCTTCCCATCCTGTTCCCTTCTTTTCCATGGATGGAGGGATTAAGTCCTGGTGGCTTGAGAGAGAGCAGAATTACTGCTGCCTAAGGTGACACGGGTTGTCATCTGGTGGAATTGGACGCATTTCGGTTGGGGAGTTTTCAACGATGGCAATGATTGTATGCCTCATTACCTTCAGCTCTCTAATTTTCTTCAAGCAGTTACATGTTTTGATGAGAGAATGCTTTTCAGTTTTTCATGCTTCTTTTTCAGCATAAATGCTTACCAAGCAATTGCCATCAATTTCAATATTGCTGTTAAGGTAATATAAATAAAACAAGGTACAAGTTTGTATTTCTCTTATTCATTCAGACCTTCACATTCAACACACACTCAGTCTTTTGTATATTATGTTGATATTAAATTATAATTTTGTCATCAAAACTGTAATAAAAACTATTACTATAAAACAATCTTGTTTGAAAGATCACTCAAGCATGTCTAATTACTGGAACTAAGGAAAGCAAACTGGCCCTTAGAACATCTGTTAGCGAAGTGTCCTTGCTGACCACACTGAAAAAGAAAATGCTTTAGGTCAATACTTTTTGTAACTAAAAGCTGAACAACAAATTTTATAATACTACTTAGGACACAATACAAATATGTAAATAGCTGACAGCACTTAACTGTTTGATTAAAAATAAATGTTACAGTAAGAGTAATATTGTTTCTTTTGTATCCCCCTCCCACAAAAAAAAAAACAAACAAAAAAAAACTGAAGCTTTGCAACCCAAGACAGTCATTTGAACAGCTAATTTATCAATGACATTTCCAATTTTTTTCATTTTGACAAACAACCTTTTCCAATTTTCACTTCTCAACTATACAGTACTTCACAAAAGTATTCAGATGGTTTACATAACCTTACATGGGCTACCTTTTCCCTTTTATGTATTCATTCTTTTCATCACTTCATCAATTTGTATACATACGACAAGTCTGTTGCCTCACAACACCCAGCACATACATGTTGGATACACTCGGTATTCTCTCAATAAATTATACATTTGCAGAAAGTGTATGAATTACAGTACTGTATTATTTTCAAGCTATTTAATTTTTAATGCATTTTTATTTTGCATTGGTATAGGATGACATATAAAAGTGAAAGTGTATTTATTTATTTATTTATTTATTTATTTATTTATACAAGAGTTCTTACATTCTTGTAAAGCCACTAGCATGCATAGTATTTCAAGCAGGTCCTTAATCCTAATTTTTCCTAGGCATATGACCCGCCAAATCATTTAACAATCGGGTACCCATTCACTGCTGGGTGATCAGAGGCTACAGTTAAGGAATGGCACCCAGTCAATCCTCCCCGGCCAGGAAACGAATCCAGGCCAAAGCACTCGCAAAGTGCCGGGCGAGTGCTTTACCACTACACCACGGAACCTGCTAAACTCCTTGTCCACTAGACAATTACCCAGTATACAGTATCTTGATGCTCAATCATTAATCTCAACATCAATAAAAAGTTTTATTCGTTCAAATTTGGCATTACCAATTTTAAAAGAATTTAATTCATCATGCACTTATGGTTCTTTCCTAATTTTACAACTGAATTGTTCCTTGAGAATTTGAATGGCACAGCACTATGGAAATCAAAAGATGCATGCTTTCATGTCTTTTCCAACCCCACTGCATTTTTTACTCATCTCTCAAGGCACTTCAGAGGAATGAAAAAGTTGTAACTACAATATATAAAACAAAACTTAAATCATAAGACAAAAACATTCATCATATCTCAAAAGAAATTCAAAAGCTGGTAAATCAAATCCAAAAGTTGGAAATGGGATAATGATCATGCGTATGCTATTTAACTGAACTTGCAGCCCTCCGTACCTTGAAGCAAATGACATTATCCAAACGATTGTTATCCATTTGGTGCATTGGGGGCGGGCCTGAATTTTCTTTGCCTGGTTGGTTCCTTGGCCCACCTGAAGCCAAACTCTGAAAAAAAAATATATATATATTTTATGAGATTACCTTGGTTACCGTCGGTTGATTTTGGGGCTTAGCGTCCCCGTGGTCTGGTCGTCAACCAGGCCTCCCAAGACTAGAGAATACCTAGCTGACAGATTTGTTGATACAGTGCTGTCATATAAAGCCTATCCATGGGCTACATGAGCTCCAATACCAGTACAGTAGTGTTCTTTAAAAGAAGTTATTTTACTTTTTATTATCTTAAAGTATAGGGACATTTTCTTTTTAATTTCATTTTTTTTAACAATCATTCATGATATTATGTCTACATGTCAATAATATTTGTGCTCATTAAGGAAGTTGGCAAGTACTTGTCTCAACAGGCAGTGCAAGGATGAGAAGGGAAATACCAGAAAGATAGAAAAAGTAGAGATATATTGGGACACAGAGAATAATAGCAAAGTACCATAATTAAGAGCCAGAAGCATGCCAGAATCATCAGTATAGAACAACAACAATTAAAAATCCACATGGTGTCAAAAAAAAATAAACCAGGTAATGCTGTTGCATGGTCACAAGTGGATGAAACCATCAGCTTTACTCAAGATCATGTGATCAGGCAGAGGAAACAAAGAAGAATCATCTAGGAAAACAACAAGGAGTGTGAGGAACTTGATAAAGAGTTCCAGGAGGGCTAAGCAACAGAGCCAGAGTGGAGACTAAAGGTGGAAGACATGAAAGCAAGAAGCAATACAGACAGTACAGTAGCTGCAAGGGTACTTTGTTACCCACAAACTATAATTTCAGTCATATGGAGTTGTCATGCCTACTGGCCAGAATATGGTCTCCTCAGAGAGGCGAAGGAAGCAGTGGCCTATGAAACTTGGATGTATGAAAATATTCATGTCAGCCATCGACCGGGGTTGAGCACCCAGAAAGTAGGCGCTACAAAGCAGACCCCTCCTGGTAGAAATATTGCAACCTGAGACTGAACAGAGGTGAGAACCCCCCCCCCCCAAACAAAAACAAGCAAACAAGCAATACGTCATCACACCATGTGCCACTCATTCATGCCGCCCCCCCCCCACCCTTGAAGGGGGAGAGGGGTCCCAGCCCACCGAGCCATCAGCAGGATCGTCAGTTTGTCAGCTGAAGCTATACGGGGTGGACGCCTGCTCTGGTCTCGAGTGGCACACAGTGTGATGACATGTTGCTTGTTTACTTGTTTTTCTTTTGGGGAAGTTTCTCGTCTCTGTTCGGTCTCAGGTTGCAATATTTCTACCAGGAATGGTCTGTTTTGAAGCGCCTACATTTCTGGGTGCTCAACCCCAGTTGATGGCAGACATGAATACTTTCATACATGTGAATTTCATAGGCCATTGCTCCCTTCGCCTCTCTGATGGGACCGTGTTCTGGCTAGTGGTCCCTGGTAGGCATGACAACTCTACATAACTGAACTAACATTAGCTAATACTAATATTAGCGTACTAATACACTAATATTAGCGTATATTAGTATTAGTATTAGCGTATAATATGCTAATATTAGCTAATATCAGTCCAATAGCTCTAGGGAACCAATGGAGCTCCCCAGAGAAAGCATCTGATATGGTTACCCACAAAAGGCTAATGAATAGAATGGAGAGGCATGCTAGAATAACTGGAAAGACACTGAACTGGTAAGAGTACAGTACTGTACTTGACAAATAAGAAACTAAGGCTCACAGTCACAGTGGTGGTGTCAGGCTACAGTGTTGTAAAAGCATGGGTCCTCTCAAAGCTCAGTCCTAGGCCTGTCACTATTCCTGAGCTCTGTGAATGACCTAACCAAGGGATGGAGCTCAATAAGTGCTCATGTTTGTAGAAAATGCAAAGCTAATGAAAAAAAAAGGATCAGTAGATAACTGCAGTAAAGTCTTGACAAGCTCTAGGAATATGTGACAAATAGCTACTTGAGTTCAACCCCAACAAGGTAATGTAATGCAGATTAGAAAGGGTATAAGACTAGAAGGAATCAAAATCGTAACATAAACGTAACTACAGAAATAGGAAAAGGAAAGAGTAAAAGTGGGTATAAATCCAATACTAACACCAGAGGCACACATAAACAGGATGACATTGGCAACACAAGGGAAGTTGGCAATCATAAAAACATTGAAAATCTAAACATGGACTCTTCAAGACAAATCTATGCAACCTAATTGAGACCAACACTAAAAGCAAAAAGAAAAACGTTAGTTTTTATTTTTGCTTTTAGTATTGCTAGAAGTATAAGTATTGAAGTATAAGTATAAGAAGTATAAGTATAAGTATAAGTTTTAGTATTGCTAGAAGGACAAGAAGAAAATAGTTAGAGCAGGATGGGTATCAAACCAGGATGGGTATTAAACCAGCATCCTGGGTAACCTCAGATGTGTGCCTTAACCCAAGGACCATGATATGCTAAAGGTTACACAACCTGGGATCTACCTGGATCAACTAGGAATCTGGAGGCACGAAGCTGGTAGTCAATCTAAGTACAGTATCTAAATTTGACATGCAACCCCCAACCACTCTGGTGAATATAACGGATTTCTCCACCAAATGTTCCCTTCAAATACACCATGAAACAACAATCACTGCTGGTATAACTAAATACAGACTACAGCATTAATAGTATTATTATTAACTGCATTATTAAAGATACAATATTAACTGTAAAATGTTATCAATGTATCCTTACAATTTTTTTTTTTTTACTCTGAATCTTAAAAACTACTTACAATGATTGCATTTTGCTCCCTCAGCTCTGGATTAGCTTTGTAGCAGTGTGATGCTTTGTGTCCAGCTTCTCCACAGTAATGACAAGTGATCCCCTGTTTTTTATGAGGCAATTGTTTGTCTTCCATTATCTGTGGCAACTCAAATCTTGGGCTGCAAATTACATGATAATTAAACCAATCAAATATGGTTAAAGGCTTATCATTTACATAGAACATATTAATAAATAAGAGATAAAGTGGTAACTCATATAAGAACACAAGTACAATATTTTAAGGTGAAGTCCCTTACCTGTTTGTATAAATTGCATCTTACCAATCAGAGATGCAACAGAGGATACAAGAGAAATGTATGGAAAAGTTGGCAATTTTTTTTTATGTAGCACCATGAGAGAACACAAAATTAACACCTCATATCTGAAACTTTTTAATGTATGGCCAGTAGTGTAAGTTTAAAATGTATTGGTATGAAAGTTTATACTTCCAAGATGGAATTTAACACTATTCTTCAGAAGATTTCTTATCAGCTAAGTTATAATGGGTACAATCATGTAAAATTGCAAGCAAAAACATCCTCATTTATCAAGCAGTTGTCAGGAAAGTTTGACATCAAATTAGGGTGCCTGAGTAACAAAAAAATAAAATGTCTATTAGTAGTTAACATAGAAATGGGCTTGAAAGGCCCATTTCATAAATACAACAAAACTTTTTTACATAACATAAACAGATCTAACACGTACTGCATAAATTTGCAACCTGATCCATCTGGACAGAAGCCCGAGAAATAATTCATGCAGAGGACTCGTCGTACATGACGATTGCGACACTGAGGACCATGACGGCAAAATCCTCTATCATACCACGGACAGTCTTTCATTTTCATATCTGGGTTTATGTGTAGGAAAGGACACTCCTTATTGTGACAGGCATCTGTGGAGGAAAATTATATAAAAAATAAATGTCATGACTCCCAAAAATTATAATGAGTGAAGGAAAATGAATTTATGCATAGGTTTATGTTTCACTAAAGAGACAGAAGAGGTGACTCTTTCTTTTTCTTTTAATCTGTCTTCCTTGGTTTCCTGTTTCAAGGCTCATGTTTCTCAGGTCATCCACAGTGATATCGAGTCTAGCCAGCCTGTGTTCTACCCTCATGACCATGATGTTTGTATGCTGCTCTTGTAGCTAACATGTCTTTGCTAACATGTCCTGGGCTGATATTCAGACACGGGGTTTAGGTGGTCGAACACCTAAACCATTAATTACCAAATGTCCCCAGCCTTGTCATGCTTGTGTTGCCTTAGGCTGTCCCTCGTCCAGTTCTATGCTTTGTCTTGATTACCTGCCATCTCTCCTCGATGGTAAGCCCCTTGTGTTTCTTCTCCATGGGTAGTCAGCTTCAGGGAGCCACAAGGGTCTCTCTCCCCAAAAAACAGCCCCTGGCTTCCTGATTCCCTCCCTCCCTTCCAGATTCGTAGGTTGGTGTTTGTGGTCTTCACATCTGCTCCAAAACTGGCATGGAAGGCTAGGAAGACCTGGAGCTCCAGCCTCCTCCTTTACTGGTGGAAGATGATTGCTAATGAGCTCACAATAGTATCGAGTGATTCATCCCCTTTGTTTATAATGTTTAGGGAGTTTGTTTGACAGTTTTGAGGCTTCAGTTCTTTTGAACCCAGCAGGGATCTGTATTGATTCACTTTCTGGATGATTCCCAGTGGGGGGGGGGGGAATGTCACCAGTCCCCTGCATCTCTGAGGGGGCCAGGTTTTGGCTATGGTCCCCAGTAGGCCAAACAGAACTCTGTGGATGATGTGACCTAGTAGTTGGGAGCCATCTCAGTGAGATAGCTTCAGGAATCCACCAGGGCTCGTCCAGGCGTTTCATTACATTCAATGGTGGTTTTTACATGCTGCTTGAATTCTATGATATATAGTGACCTAATATATTAACCATTTGTAGCCTAGACAAAAACGATGACAAATGGAATGAGGACCAAGCTGATTTGTCTAAAACTGTGACTCCAGAGTCAAATATATTTGAGGGATGAATCATATCTGCATTCCCCTACTCCACTTCCAATAGTCATGGTATATAGACTATTACTCCACTTAATCAAATGGTATGTATGGTATTCTAATTAAAACCAAATGGTATGTATGGTATTCTAATTACAACCAAATGGTATGTATGGTATTCTAATTACAACCAAATGGTATGTATGGAACTCTAATTACAACATCCAAGTGGTATGTACTCCACATACAGAATATTAATTAAAGCAACATGTGTAGGTTTTTTACATCAGTTAAAAACCTTCTTACAATATCTTGTGGAGAGGTCCAGATATATTTTTGAGTAATTATGCAATGTACCATTTCAAGGATATTAAAAAGAAGATGCAAATACATTAGAGAAAATAAGTTGCAAAGTTACAGATAATACTTACTGAAACGAGAGTAGAAGTAGCATTCTGGCATTTTTGACATATCATACTCATGGAGAAATTCACACTGGTCACCCTTTTTGCACAATCCACGAAGCCAATGCTTGCAAACCACAGTCCTGTCTCCGCGAACATGACGGAAGGGACAGTTGACACTTTTGCTGCAGTTCCCACGCATGTAAAATGTGCACACTGCAGCTATTGATTCTGAAAAAATTAAGAATTAATTGGACAGCTTCCCAAATAAACAATCACAAATTTCTAATCTAATTGTGATTTGAAAAATAATCTATCATAAGGTAGCTGCACTTTTTATTTTCTGCATACTAACCATTCACCACCATTACCTCTCTGCATACTGAATGCAATGGAGCAGGTAAAGACTCACATTAGTAAATCCTTCAGCATCTTTGTGAGATTCTAATTCAAGTGATATGATTTATGACCCCTCACCCTTCTTTTAGAATAGACTAAAAGTAAAATGAAAGCTGAAAGATTGATTAAACACAGGCTGCCACAGCATCTATGGCAAGCTGAAGGATTTCAGACTTAGGGATACTTAAAAAATATAAAGAAGAGATAGTGAGACTTTGTCTTGCATATTAAATAAGCCCTTAGAGATTGAGCAGAGTACCCAGAGTAGTGGAGGGTTGCAAATTTTGTGCCAATATTAAAAAATGGAGAGATACTGTACTTGTGTCGAACTATTATTTAAATAGCTTTATGTGTATTGTTGGAAAATTGCTCAAATCAACAACTGCAAATGTCATTTGTTTGTATCTTGAAAAACTTATTAATAGTGTATTGCCAACATGTTTTTACTCAGGGCTGCTCATGTTTAACTAATTTACCTTTGCCCTTTTTCTGGTATGTTTCAAGCAGTTGATAGTGAGAAAGATTGTGACATTCATTAAAAGAAATAAACTTTTCCATCCGCTTTACACTGCCATAAAGTCAGCTAACACTATGCATCATTCAGTTCAGTGAAGAAAAACAACAGCAGTTACTTCCTTAAAAAATGCAGTAGTAATAAATTACCAACAATCATTACCAAATAAATCACCAACAATCTTCATTATTTTACATTTATTTAAGAAATTTTTAGGCTCTATGCAAGCATACTACAGTATTTTGCTATCAAAACCTAATAAAAAATTTGCAATATTTTCAGACTGATTATTTTGCCCCAATTTTTTTTATTACTTTTTGTGTGCATTTTTTTGTGCATTTACCCTATATTATCTATACTGTATTATGATTTAGAAAACTAAGTAGGCTGTGTAAAACTTCAAGATATTTTACATAACTTAATTTCTATATAATTAGTGACTACAACTTCAACTTAGTGACAACTTTATCACATCAGTGATAAATATGGTCATTGTTAGTGTTTACATTTAATGATTAAACAATTGGTGTGGAACCTAGACAGGAATGTTTTGTTTATATGCCACAATGCTTAACCGATGTATTGAGTATTAATTATAAGCAATGTATTAAACTTAATCAAGTTTGTTTTATCCATCCTAACTTAGACTATCATATTTGATTTTCTTTATTGTAGTATAATAATACAGTAGTTCATATATATATCTTAAGCAGCCCAATATTTTAATTGGTTTTGGTAAGAACTGCTCATATTTAGCAAATTCACTATTGAAGTAGCTCGTTCTCAGAAACTTACATGCAATATTCACAGTTTGGGCTTTCCATGACACTTCACAGTTTACTAATGCCAGACTGTTGTACAGAATATATTCATCCCTTCACTGACATCAAATTAAGTACATAGGAAATTTAACTACCAAATGATACATTGAAAAACAGAACATTACAAATATGCACTTCAACAGCTTCAATATAATTTGGCTCTTTAAAACATAAATTTCATCCAACTAAAACTATACGGCAAATAAACATTTATAGAAAAGTGCCCCTTTTCCAGTAGCAACGTTCAGTGACGACGACTTAAGAGTGATAATTTTGTTCACTACCATTTCCCACACTATTAAGCCCAATTTTATTTTTTAAAATTCATTTTGAATAAGGTTTTATATTTTGTAAAAGCTTTGTACGCATACACTATACAATACGTTTCACACATTTTTAATGCATATCAAAGAAACTAGTTCAGGCTAAAAAAAACTTTTATAATAATAATAATAATAATAATAATAATATAATAATAATAATAATAAAATTTTAATTAGGAAAAGTACATACATAGATGCAGAGTTACAAACATACTGTTGGATTTATAAATAGAATAATGTGTTTGGAGCGAGTATATTATTGGGATAATCTACTCGCTACAAGTACATACAATACCTAAAGCATATGCATAGCATTTCGGGCAATATGTAAACTGTTTGCCGAGTCAAGTCATTTCCTTTACAACTTCTTCTTACCATTTACCCACAATTCTTCACTTTATGGACATTATAGATATTGTTGAATTTATTTCAGACAGCCCAGGGTTTAAAATATAGCAGGCTACTATGGATATTCTTAGATGTGACCAGAAACTCCATGACAGGTCTAGGACACCAGCTATTAGGCACATCAACTTTTGAACCTCTCTCTCCACACCAAATGACAATTTAGAAGACGATTCAAAGAGCAGGAAGGAAGGAAACTTTCAGGTGGAACGCGCCAAGCTATTACGACTATATAGCACTTGGAAGGGGGGTCAGGATAAGGATTTGAGATGGGACGGGGGGAAGGAATGGTGCCCAACCATTTGGACGGTCGGGGATCGAACGCCTACCTGCGTGAAGCAAGACCGTCGCTCTACCGTCCAGCCCAAGTGGTTGATCATCAAAGAGCAGGAGAAAACTTATAATAAAATAAAGGCCTCGAGTGGGACGCAAGGCGTCCAGAATACTCACTGTCCATGCCAGGGAAGGGCAGCATTTGTGCCCCCACTTGCTCCTCCAGCTGTGTCTCTATATCGAAGGTTATCTTGTCCACGTTTGCTACAATTACCTCCATCATCGAATTATCTTAACGTTCAAAGAACGATCCGGTCTAAAAGGCAAGCAAGAAATAGTCAAACTGCGATAATTTCCAAGCCAGCTTCCCTTGTTTGTTTACGTTCTGTGGAAATGTTACTGCTACGAACGCCACTCAGGATCCCTCGGATACTAGTCACTTGCTCCACAACCAAGCACCACTCATATATATTTCACCATTTACGACACAAAATGTGTATGTTTAGTATATATATATATATATATATATATATATATATATATATATATATATATATATATATATATATATATATNTGCGCCAGGTAAGTACGACGGGCTCATCATAGCTTATGCTACTTGGAACTTTTGTTCAGAGTAGCTGAATCTAAAATAACTGCCAGTTCTCAGTTCCCGCCCGTTCCTGTGCCAGGTAAGTTCTCTACAGGTTTACCATAGACTGTGCTATTTGAACTTATTGGAAACAGTAGCTAAATCTAAAGAAACAGCTGACGGTCTCGCTATAACCTGTACTTCTTGGAATTTTTTGTTCAGGTAACTAGAATCTACAACAATAAATACCAGGCAACCTCGAGTACAGCCCCGCTCCTGAACAGGTAAGTCCACTACGGGATCACTATAGCCGTACTACTTAGATAATTTTGTTACAAATAGCTGATCAAAGAAAAAAACTGCAAGTCTCTGCACATCTCCTGTGCCAGGTAAGTACGACGGGTCATCATTGCCTGTGCTATTTGGAACTTTTGTTTCAATAGCTGAATCCAAAGGAACAAATTTTAGGGTACCTCAAGCAATAAACCCCGATCCTGTATCAGGTGAGTCCACTACGGGCTCACCATAGCCTGTTCTACTTGGAACTTTTTGTTCCTGGGAGGGAAGACACAACACGTGTACATGAACACAACGCGTGTATATGAACACAACACATGTAAATGAACACCGCAGGTACAAATACCACGACAGCCACCATTAAATTTATAAGCTTAAGTCTCGCTCTATTATGTATCTTAAACGTGAAGGAGTACCGCCGGCTTTACCATATTGCAAAATAGTATTAATAATAATAATAATAAGTCATAATGATATAGCGAAAGCTTTCGTGGGGGGTCACTGGCACAGTGTCACATGGCACTACATTTTTTCTTTTATGCAAATCCCGACCCGTCCATGTTGAGCACGTACCCAACAGTAATTACCGGGAAAAAATTGGGTGACGCCAACTCCAAGCGCCTGACCACTGACCTCGGACAGACAAACACTTCCATTTATAGATGTAGATAGATTACAGATCCACGAACTACATTACAGTGCCACATGGTCAAGTACATATGTGTAGCTGTGATACAGGTGAGGTGAATCATGGGGTCTCTGAAGAACCATCCACACCCATGCTGCCTCCTATACTAACACTCAACACACTATATATATATATATATATATATATATATATATATATATATATATATATATATATATATAATATATATATATATATATATATATATATATATATACTCGTAGTCTCTATGGATGCCACTCTGTCATTATATTATTAAATGTTCAGTCGTTAGGCTATATTGTTTAGCCTCCTGTCATGACGTCACACACGTGATATCTTCCAGCCTCCTGGCATGACGTCACACACGTGATATCTTCCAGCCTCCTGGCATGACGTCACACACGTGATATCTTCCAGCCTCCTGTCATGACGTCACACACACGTGATATCTTCCAGCCTCCTGACATGACGTCACACACGTGATATCTTCCAGCCTCCTGTCATGACGTCACACACGTGATATCTTCCAGCCTCCTGACATGACGTCACACACGTGATATCTTCCAGCCTTCCGGAAGGTGACTTCATACACATACCTTCCATGTTACAGAAGCAATGTACATTTCCAGCAACAGATAATTGTCGTAAATACAAACAGTACAGCAAAATAACATACTCAAAAGTTTTATTTTATCCTCGCATACTTATCATAATACGTATTATCAATAATACACAACATCTATATAATTATCCATTCAAATACACCAAGTTGGAAGACTATGTAACAAATTATACAAAAGGATAAAAAATATATATTAATGAATTCCACTGAGGACATTGTGACAGAAGCAAATACTGTATGTAAGATTAAACACAAATCACAAAGGTATGTAACCTAGTGATGATAGTTCAATCCCATTTAATAACTAATATTTTCTTACGTAAATAAAATATAGTTGTTTATCCAAACAACTATTTTCTTAACATACATATATATTAACTTTATCATAACTTGCGTCAATAAATTCAATACAAAACAGCTAATGATACAAGAAGCGGGAAGACACATGCAAGAGGCAAGCCAGCCAATAGAGCGTTAAAAGTGCGCTTGGAGCAGAGCCATAGATATGGTGATCAATGTGATAACATATTGATCAATATGTGTGTGGGGGGGGGGGGTTATGGTCATCAGGTAAGGGGTGGACGGTCGTGTTCCGGTGCAGGTGAAGCTGTTGTTGATCTCCGCCCTGTTCACGCAACCATTACACTATCTAGGTCAACACTATACTGTTTGCTCTATACCAGGGTTTTATACTATGTTTAGTATACCACGGGTTTATATTATGTTTAGTATACCAGGGTTTGTACTGTTTAGTATACCAGGGTTTTGTATTGTTTAGTATACCAGGGTTTTGTACTGTTTAGTATACCAGGGTTTTGTACTGTTTAGTATAGCAGGCGTTTATACTATGTTCGCTATACCAGGGTTTATACTATGTTTAGTATACCAGGGTTTGCACTATATTAGTATACCAGGGTGTTATGGTATCGATACCATCGTCGGAGTGTAGAGTGGCAATTTCAGCGTCATCTATGGGTCTGCACTCCAACCCTCCTGGTATTGGACGCTATGTGGACAACTCCATCTGTTAGTGGTGGCGTGGCAGCGATGAATGGCTCCAGTTTCCTGCCCTAGTTAGAAAGAGAGGTCATGTGGATGGTATGTCACGATCAGCACCATCTAGGTTGTGCTACGAGCATAATGTCAACTCCTCAGTGAACTGGTGTTACCCTATGGTTTCCCTAGTGTCCTGTCCATCTAATTAATGGTTTTTATGTCCACAGAAGTGACATGTGGAGGCGGTTGTACTGAAGAAGGTAGTTTACCTTGGGCAGTCCATGAACCCTTAGCCTGGTCCTGCAAGAAGACTTATCCACCGTCGATCAAAGCAGTTTGTGTTAGCTGCTAGATATATGCAGTATTGTTGAGGATCGGCGTACCCAAAGATTTGCTAAGAAGGGTTACAGAAGACATTGATGTGCCTACTACAAAGTGCTGCTAGAGGCTTCTGCCAGGGTGTTCGCTCCCCCTGTATGT
>WNGS01005451.1:13350416-13361171 GCA_020271785.1 Procambarus virginalis
AGATTGGTGAGAAATGGAGTCTTAAGTCGTAACCTGTTATACGTGTTTGTCGTTTATAAAACGTTGTGATGCTGTGTTTAATTCTTTTTTTAATTAAAACAGCTCGGTTTAAAAATCTCTGTTGTCGTAGCGTAAAAGTTCACGTCATATTGTTATCAAGTTTAGTCATATTGTTATCAGTTCACGTCAAATTGTTATCAAGTTCACGTCAAATTGTTATTATTCAGAACGTTTAAGCTTAAGCTTGAAACGAAATATACAGCTTATCATTCAGTGCAAGAAAAGTTTAACAGCCATTTTTTTTTGCAGGGATATTCCTGCGCGGGCCCTAAGCCTCTGGCTGGCCCACTAAGTGTTGCTTGTTTCTGTTTTACTTGGGCGGAGTATGAGTATTTATGACTCGTATGGTCGCTTCAGTAAGATATTGTCCATGTGTTTAGCAACTTCTTCTGCTCTGTTGAATCTTAGGTGAAATCTTAATGGGTTTGTAACTGTGCACTGTGTTAGATAATGTTGCAGTGGTCTGTTGGGCATTTCTCCACAGTGCTGACATTTCCTCTCATCTTCCGGAACCTGTAAGCCTATTTCCATGCACATGGGTATCCAAGCCTAATGCGATGTAAGTGTACTTCTGTTGCTCTACTGCTCCCTTTCATCAAACTAAGTGGTTCGTAGGTAGTTGAATTCTTGTACCAACCCGCAGATCCTGATGTTGCAACTGCTGTGTTGTGGTCACTGTACATCTTCTGCATTGCTCTGTTTCTAAATACTTTCTTAATCTGTGATAGATCTGTGGTATGTAAATGTCTACATTTCTTCTCTTAGTTGCATGTTTTTGCAGCTTTGTCTGCAATGTCATTTTCTATTATTCCCAAATGACTTGGCACCCAGTTGATAAGTCCGACGGCCTTGAAGTTTGAGTGTTTGCATTAATGATATGACATTTGTGATCAGAGGGGTGTTATCACGTATGTGTTCTTGTTGCAAGGTTTCAATGGCGGTTCTCGAATCTGATTGTATGATAACATGTTGTCGGTGTTCAGCAAGAGCATATTCCAAAGCCTTTTAAATGCCTAGCATCTCTGTTTGTAAAACCAGAATTAATATAATTCATAGCGTAGTACACGCAATTTTGATTTGTTCACAAGATCTGTGATGTCATCGCATTTTAAGAACAGTATGTTATACACAGGCTAACATAATAATTAATTAATTAATTTCATAATTTGTTGCAGGTTGACTGTTGGTCTCAAGAAGGACTAAGAAAATAGCAATTCACGGTTTATATATATCCATTGCTACGATTGGTACGTTTAGTAATTTGAGTCACATATAATTCCACGACCATTGTGGTATATGTGTGACCACTGTGGTAGGTGTACGGCCAATATAGTGGGCGTGTGCGACACTGTGGTAGGTGTACGACAAATATAGTGGGCGTACGACACCTTACGTGGCGAGTGTACGGCCAATGTGCAGGGTGGGTGGACGACCAGTGTAGTGAGCGTGCGACCACTGTGCTCAGTGTACGACCATTGTTGCCAGTATACGACCAGTGTAGTGGGTGTACGACCACTGAAGTGATGTACGACCATTAATTAAACGGTCGCTGGGAAAACGTTGAAATGTCGCAAGAGGGAGAGAACGAGGCGGAAATTATCAGTCTGTTTGGTCCTGACGAGCACATCAACAACAGTCCCACAAGAACAACAGGAACGACAAGAGAATTAGAAACAGAAGAAGAAACAGCGAAGGAGAAATGGTTCTGCGAGTCCAGAGCAGATGGAGAGGGCACTGGAGAGGTATGTGTGACTGTCACTTCTTCAGGGCTAGTGTCCTGTACGTGTTAACCCAGCCACTTGGATCAACAAATCACAATGCGTGCGCATTTAGCCTTAACATATGTTAGTTTAGTTAATTTATCATGCACCTAATACCCAGATCCTGGCGATGAATTGTAATGGGAAAGGTTAGATGCATATGTAATGGCTCGGGAACTGAATCCCATAATTCATTTACTTAGGTTCCCTGTACCTAGCGTCATTACTTTGCACTTGCTAGAATTGAACTCTTTTAAGTAGCGACTTGAGAGACCATACAGTAATTCCATTTTGTCTGGATCCTCTTATAGTTTTATGCAGTCCTCTAACGTATGTATCCTCATAATTTTGCATCATCAGCAAACATTGACAGGAAGAATCTGCCTCCTTAGGTAGGTCGTTCACATAGATTAGGAACAGAATCTGCCCTAGAACTGATCCTTGTGGAACACCACTATTAAGATTCCTGTACTCTGTTGCCGCTCCTCTCACTGTGACTCTTTTGTTTCCTTTATCCACTGGATTACCTTCGCAGTCACCTGGGAAGATCACCTGGTCACTTGTTTCTCCATTTTGTGCTTTAGTCTCTTGCTGGGTACTGTGTTAAAGATTTCTGACAGTCCAAAAATATACAATCTGTCCACCCTTCTCCACCTTGTCTGATCTCAGTCACCCATATATATATATATATATATATATAATATATATATTATATATATATATATATATTATATATAATATATTATAATTAACAAAAAATCTACTAGCCTCTTATGATATTTTCCATAACCTTGCATGATATGCAAGTAAGGAACGCAGTTCTGTAATTTAATGCCTCCTGTCTGTTTCCAGTGGCATTATATATAAGATATATCATCGTAATCAGCCAGCACAAGGCTTCTGCGCTTCTCTTAGTATCCATGGTGACATCTTATCTGATCCACAGCCATTGCCGGGCGTAGCTCCACCAGGATTTTTTTTTAATTCGTCTCTAGTTATCACAAAATCCTCCAGTGTTGCTTGGTTTGGCTCTAATCCCTCAGCTCAGTAACACTTCTCTGGTCTCTGGTGTATTGTGAAGACCTAGAACTTCCTGTTGAGTGATTCACACATACACACACACACCACACACACATATATATTATTATATATATATATATATGCTATATATTATTATATATAATAATAATATATATATATATATATATATGAATTGATTTTCATTTCCGTCATCAGTCAAAACACATAGGAAAATGAGAACATTTCGTGTTAGAATTAATCACCGGTATATTAAGAACATATAATATATATATATATATATAATATATATACATATATATATATATATATATATATATATATATATATATATATATATATATATACATACATACATACATACATACATACATACCTACATACATACATACATACATACATACATACATCAGCGGCCCCAGCATGGAGCCCGTACCTTGTCAAGCACAAGGGAAGGGAAGGGAATTATCAAGGGAAAGCGCCAAGCCATTGCGACTATATAGCATTGTCAAGCACAAGGCGAAGCTTGAAAAAATTCAGAGATATGCTACTAGACTAGTCCCAGAACTAAGAGGCATGAGTTACGAAGAAAGGCTGCGGGAAATGAACCTCACGACACTAGAAGACAGAAGAGTAAGGGGAGACATGATCACAACCTACAAAATTCTCAGAGGAATTGACAGGGTAGATAAAGATAAACTTTAACACGGGTGGTACGCGAACAGGGGACACAGGTGGAAACTGAGCACCCAAATGAGCCACAGGGACGTTAGAAAAAACTTTTTCAGTGTCAGAGTAGTTAACAGATGGAATGCATTAGGCAGTGATGTGGTGGAGGCTGACTCCACACAGTTTCAAATGTAGATATGATAGAGCCCAATAGGCTCAGGAATCTGTACATCAGTTGATTGACAGTTGAGAGGCGGGACCAAAAAGCCAGAGCTCAACCCTCGCAAGCACAATAGGTGAGGACAATTCGGTGAGTACATCTACACAACGAGGGTCATGGCTAAATGGACAGCGCTTGCAATTGGGATTCGTAATCCCAGGGTCAGGGTTCGATCCCGGCCGCCGGCGGAAACAGATGGGCAGAGTTTCTTTCACCCTGATGTCCCTGTTACCTAACAGTAAATAGGTACCTGGGAGTTAGATAGCTGTTACGGACTGCTTCTGTGTGTGTGTGTGAGTGTGTGAAAAAAGGTAGTAACAGTTGATTGATTGACAGTTGAGAGGCGGGCCGAAAGAGCAGAGGTTGTTACATTCTTGTACAGCCACTAGTACGCGTAGCGTTTCGGGCAGGCCCCTGGAATACGATCCCCGCCGCGAAGAATCGTTGTTACAACCAAGTACCCATTTTACTGTTGAGTTAAACAGAGGCTACAGTTAAGGATTTGAAATCCTCCCCGGCCAGGATACGAACCCAGGACAAAGCGCTCGCGGAACGCCAGGCGAGTGTCTTACCACTACACCACGGACACTAAATGAGAGGTAAGTAGGGAGAGGAAGTAAGGGGAGGGGGGGGTGTGAAGGGGGGATGTGAATGGGGATGGAATGGAGGGGGGGGGGATAAAGAAACAACTATCCCAGGTACCGTCCGGTAACCCCCCCCCCCCGCTATATATATTATTATACCCATATTTCTAATTTGTTTTAGCATACATAATAAGAAAAACTTCGTTACAATAGAGAACTGCCGACAAACGATATGCTAATGGTTAAGTCACCCTTCTGTACTTGTATTACTCACCACACTTCGGAGAGGAAGAAAAGCCATTGTTCCCAGTTCAATGTATCTTACGAATAAAGGAAAATGTGAATTGGGCGCGCGCAATCTCTGACGTAAGTACAGGGGTGCTAAGTGTCACTCTTATTGGTAAAAAAAAATATATATATATATTTCTTCTTGTATTGGATAAGGAAGTATGTGTATGACTTAAAAAGTATGATCATTCTTTTTGGCAATAAACAATTCGGGTGTAAGAGCGTGTATAGATAAAGTATCGGGCGACGACTTGGCACCAGCGCCTGGGTTGCTATCTCTCAACAGCTGGGGTTAGTTCGTTTGTAAACAGTGGAGGGAAGTGGGCGGTTCACTTTTCTTCTGGACTCTTACATGTATATTTCTCCATTTATGCATACATTACGGTGAGTTTTGTGCCTCTGGGCATCATGCAGGGTGATTAAATCAGCTTTTTTGTCATATATGTGAGTAGGGTAGTTGCCACTTGGGTGTGTGGGCTGTGAGCGCTTCAGGGCATATATAACAAGCTAAGGGATACGTCCAATACGTTGTATTGGGCAATGCAATACTTGTGGGTGTAAGTACAGTGCAATTATCAATTGCTATTTACATATCCAAAGCCATACCTGTTTAAGGTGTTGCTACATTGATCTGAATGGCATTTATCATGGTCAATATTTCCAAGCGCTGATATTCCGCCCGCATCGCTAATCGGAAAATTGACATTTGCAGAGCTTTAAATTTAATCTCTTATTTACATGTGAGAGTAAAGTTTATAGATATCATTGCATAGATCATTAATTCATAAGGCAATCCAAATATGCTTAATAATCTGACAGTGGTAGATAGGCCTAGCTACCAACATACAGAGTTTGGATCTTGATCATAAATTCCAAAGCAGTTGTAAGGAGGCTATTCATATTTGTGGCAGTGCTGTGTTTAATTACAATAACAAACCATTAGTAAGCATTATTTATTAAAGTTATTACTTTGCATCTTAAAAAAGTCAAGTGTGTAACAACCTAATAACCCTGTACTAATAAATAGTTAGGTCACTCAGGATACAGGTACAGTACAGTTTTGAACTTGATTTGACAACTGTAATTTGCTATTTCAGTGCATTTGTAGTATTTATTCTGGAGTTGTGTGTGTGTGTGTGTGTGGTAGTTTAAATTTTGTCTTAATTTTCTGGAGTTATGATGGAAACAGTTTTGGCAGATAGTCAACAGTGAGAAGTTCAGTGCCTATGCTGTTTACTTATATAATGCATCAGGGAAAATGCCATAACTCATAGTTATATCTTGCCAGTCAGTCAGTCATTTCCTGTCAGTCAGTACTTATTTTCAGCCAGTTGGTAAGCCTAGTTATTAAGACTGATGGATGCCTACTAAAATTGCATGCCAAACAGTTAATACTTATTGTATGCCAATCAATTAATACTTGGTGCATGCCAGTCATCTGATTAGGATATGATGAGTGATTGGGATGTGATGAGTATAAACTTTCATGGTTTATATTTTTACATATACATTTTGCATGCCAATAAGTTTATACACATTGCATGCAATTCATTACATATTTAACATACTGTATTACACATGTTAAATGTGTAATAAATTATTCTAAGCTTATTTATATTTCATGCTAATTTAGTTATTAAACAAAATGTTATAAAGCAGGAAGTAGGCTTATTAAAAAGTTAAATACAGTACTGTATACAAGAGATGCCTAAAGTGTAAAAATAATAAATTCTTTAATTATTCATCATTATCATCACCCCCTTTTTTCTATTTTTTTAATATTTTGGTTCTTATAATATTTTACATGTTTTTTTTTAATTATTAGTGTGTGCAACTCGATACTTAAATTCTTTGCTGTATCACATATTAAAAAGTTTACATATATCTGTCATATGTGTAAAATATCTCGATTACTGTAAAGGTAGGTGGAAAATATAATTTCTTGTTAACCACAATGTCTTCCCTTATTCTTTGTTACTGCAAATCATAACGTGACCCTTCATATCTTCTTTATTGCTCACACACATTAAATGTTAGCCTTATTTATCTAACAAATTTTATATTCCCTTTGTATTTTATTACTTAGCTTCTTGTGTACGATTTTTAGAAGAGGTCTCTATTGCTGTCTTATGAACTGATAACTGCTGCTATGCAACTGATATCAGTAAAAATGTTATATAACCCTCAGATACAGTGCAATTACCTTAACCCATCCGTAACTTATAAGATCTACACATTTTTCTCTGTTGGTTATCAAAAGCATTTTAACACGAGACAATTCTCTAGTGTAAATTCCACTAGAGAATTGTCTCTCAACTAGAGACTGAATAGAATTAAGATTCTCTTGAGAATTTAACTCTAGAGAGAATCTTAAGTCCTTGGAAAATACAATCTTTGCTTTTAAAATATTTTACCAACATTACTTAAAGCAGGGGTTATGAAACAGGAATATGCATTCCCCCTTCTTCTGTATTCTATTATTTATATGTTCCAAGATTGGTCTATTAACTAGAGCAAGGATGGAGCAAATATACACTAGATCAACCTTGGAACATATATACACTAAAACTGCCTTAGAACATATATACACTAAAACTGCCTTAGAACATATATACCATGTATATACATTAGAGCAACAGTGTAACATACTGTATAAACACTAAAGAGTGTATTGGGGGGTATTCATAGCCCAGTTTGAGTACTGTACTTAGATCCTTAGCACTCCTCTCAAAGCTTCTGCACTGCACTTCACACTGTGGTTTTACTGCTCAGTTTCTGTTGCAAAAGTGACCTAATTCTTCCTGCATTTACCAAGTGAGCTCTCAAGGTGAACATCTTGGGGTGGGTGGGTGGGGGAGCGGGTTGTCATATAACCACATCCTGTCATGATTCTTCCCTCCCTCACATTTTACTGCCATCCAAGTTTTTATATAAATTGTGATTCTCGGTTATACAATACTGTAGTATCTATTAGTGCTGCCTAAAAGATGAATATATTAATATTAAATTAAGTTTCATTTAGTGTAATATTTAGTATATGTGCTAAAGTGAGAGCTGAATGATAATTATACTGTATAGGCTGCTTCATAAGTACAGCCCACATCATGAGAAACAAGTGAGAGACAAAGCAATAATGGTAGACCTAGTGAGGATAAACATAGTTTATATAAAAGAGGTGCCTAGTTGAAGAAGTGTTACGTAAACATATCACGTGTCGGTTTAGAGTTGCAAACCAGTTACTAAAGAAAGTGAAAGTCTTCATGACTCCCTATATTCAAGGCTGGCTTCGTGACCTTGTAACTAGTCATAGTGGATCAAACTCTATTCTTGTTGTTTTCTACATATTTCTTGTGTTAATTTATATACAAATGTATTTGTATAGCCTACATAGCCCTACACGTACACTTACATTATTGCACATGAACACACATGAACTAGAATGCCTGCATACACTAATTCTCGCTCTCTCACCGCCAGCCAATCTCAGCCAGCCAGCCAGCCAGTCAGTGTCAGTCAGTCAGTATTAGTCAGTCAGTCAGTGTCTCACTGACTGTCAGTATTAGTCTGTCAGTGTCTCACTGACTGTCAGTATTAGTCTGTCAGTGTCTCACTGATTGACTGTCAATGCCAGTCAGTCTGTAAGTCTTTCAGTCTTTCAGTCTGTCAGTCTGTCTGACAGATTGACATAATTAATATATATATATATATATATATATATATATATATATATATATATATATATATATATATATATATATATATATATATATATATATATATATATATATATATATATATATATATATATATATATATATATATATATATATATATATATATATAGAAATAAATAATATTTGATATTGTTGCTAAGTAATGTTTACCGTCATTACATGTACAGGTTTTTACATTTCTAATTACAGTACTGTACATATTTCAGGACACAATGGATACCTTTCTCGGCTTATTTGATCCGACCGTGGAAAACGAGACAACACAAGATATTGATGAACTAAATGGAAATGTGAATCACGGCGATGTGCAGTACAAGGGGCGTAGAGGCACCCTGGGTGGGGTCCGACGAGGTCCAAGCGTAGCCATACTTCCTGACCAGCTGCCCTCGGAGCCACAGGAGGGAAATATTGAATACAAGTTAAAGCTTGTCAATCCAAATCATGAGAGATTTAAGAGACTTGTATCACAGGTGAGTTGAGAGATATTTTGTTTAATCACAATCACATTGGATAGGTACCTGGTGTAACATAAATGAAGCTTATTCCTATTCAAAATACAGCAGTGTGTACTGTATATTGCTCAAAATATTCTAAATAAATTTTACAATTTTGAAATCTTAGCAGGCTACAATATTTCACTGTATTAGGATTTTGTCATTCACCTCAACTCTACACATTTTTAAATGTGTTGATTTTGACTGAAAATATTTGATGATTAGAGTGTGTGTGCGCGTTATAGTCCAAATTTTAGGGACGTTACATCACTGGCTCACAAATAAGTATTTTATTCTAAGAAGGCAGTTGAAGAATAGAATGCAAAAGAACAACTAAATTTGAACAACTAACAAATTTGAACAACTAACAAATTTGAACAAAGGAACCACAAACTGAATTTGAATTAAATAATGAGCATATGGATGCTTTGTATTGTTATTATTGATGGTCATTTGTGTGTTTATTGTGCTCTCAACAGTGTCTTAAAATTTGTATTATAATCTGAGTTATAATAAACATATACTTTACAAGTATTGTATTTATTTACACAGTAAAGCATGTTTGAGGTGGAGGTTAAGAGTTGCAAGCTATCATTCATGCTGTTATAACACTTTCCCCACCACACGCTATCACTCGATATTACACCTCTTCCTCCACCACAAGCTATTACTCTTATAACTCTTAACCCACTACACACACTCACTCTCACAGCTGTTCCTCCACCACAAGCTATCACATTTACTCTTATATAACTGTTTCCCCCACCACAACAATGTGTGAATTCTTAATGGTTTTGGTTAGTTCAGTGGTAGATATTTAAGATTCACTGTAAAGTATTTACATCAACCATATATACTTTCAGATGCAGTGGAGATTACGCGAAGGGCTAGGTGAAGCTATATATGAAATTGGAGTTGAGGATTCTGGGGTTCTGCTTGGTCTAACACAAGAGGAACTGGAAGCTTCAATGAAAACGTTACGCCGCATGGCTAAACAACTTGGGGCATCACTAACAGTTATACGCGAAAAAACCATATCGGGCCACAATGGGCAGACACGCAAAGCTGCAGAAGTTCTAGTCAGAAAAGTATGTTAATATGGTTTCTACAATGGATTTCTTTGACAGTTTGTGTATAATCTTACATGTGTAAATATGAAGCATATTTTATTATCTAAATAATACTATATCATAATTATTGTCACCGAATACAGAGTAATATAATGAATAATTTGGTTTACAACAGGTACCTGATGATCAGTATAGCATAGAGTTAAGGATAGCAGTACTTGGCAATTCTGATGTAGGCAAATCTACACTGCTAGGAGTGTTGACCCGGGGGAACTGGACAACGGAAGAGGTTGTGCCAGGCTCAATGTTTTCGTCACCGACATGAGGTCTGTTCTGGAAAGACCTATATATATCTCTGCATTGATGGGATTTGACTCTCAGGTATATTTGATTATGAATTTTGTTTAATAATGAATCACTTCATATAATCACTTCAATATATACAATTGCAATTGGGAGTGAGTACAAGATTATTTTGTTCTGGTTTGAACAGGGCAATGTGATTGACCAGCGTGTACTAGAAGTCGAGATTATGATGACGAAGACATCTGCAGTCAGTCAATCAAAATAATAAACTTTATAGATCTTGCTGGAGACCAGAAATATTTGAAAACAACTGTGTTTGGACTGTCAGGCTATTCTCCACATTATGCTGTTTTGGTAGTAAGGTAATATATTTTTGATTATCGACATCATTGCCCATTTTCCATTTGCATTTGCTGGGGAGGAACTCTCCTGAAAAAGGATAGCGAGATATTAAGCTATTATATTTATTTATGATTTGAGAGAAAATTGTAGCTTATGATCTTACTAAAAATTGTATTGGTTTCAAATTTCT
>WNGS01005451.1:13362171-13375192 GCA_020271785.1 Procambarus virginalis
ACACACACACACCACACACAAACACACACACACACACACACACACACACACACATCATGTGGTGGAGGCTGACTCCATACACAGTTTCAAATGTAGATATAATAGAGCCCAGTAGGCTCAGGAATCTGTACATCAGTTGATTGACGGTTTGAGAGACGGGACCAAAGAGCAGAGCTCAACCCTCGCAAGCACAATTAGGTGAGTACAACTATGTGAATACACACACAACCCACAGCCGTAGACTGAGGATACACCATCAATCGTCAAGTATCACTCACACCCGAGACACATGTGGGTGTGATGTCAGGTGTGGGAATGAGTGTAAGAGTGGGAATAATGCCAGGTGTATCACGTTGACAATAGCCAGGTGTGTTGTGTTACTGACTCTCACTCTAGGACGGTGAGTGTGTATATTAGTCACCTGTTCTCGTAGCTCTCCCGTCTCACCTCTGGGACCACCTGATGACACGCCTCTCCACTTTATACACCTTCTTTCAAGTCTGAAAATATACGGGTTTCATGCCGACGCTTAAAATTATTCTGACATACGTGGAATGCAGACTTTTGTTGCACAATCCTTGTTCTGAGGTGTGAGGGGGGGGGCCAGTCCATGCGGTGCCAAGCTTGCGTGTGCCGCTGTCGTTATCGGTTTATGTGTGCCTCAAGGGACAGGCTCGGTGGTGTTCTGTCCTATCCTCCCCCTACCCACCCCGGGTCTTTTGTCACTGTGCGTGCGTTTGGGGGACAGGTAGAAATATATCCCGGTAAATTTCTACCTGTCTGTCCCCTCTCTCTCTCTCTCTCGCTCTTCTCTCTCCATCCTCTCTCTCTCTCTCTCTCTCTCTCTCTCTCTCTCTCTCTCTCTCTCTGACGACTCCCAGATGTGTATTGTGAGGGGTAACTACAGAGGGTCAGACCTATAGTTCACGTATTTCTCTGTAAACCATTTTTCACCCCTGGATATATTGAGCACGAGAGAATGTGGTGGTGGGTGGGCCTCGTTGCTGGTGGTGGTGTTGTAGGCTCCTCCCACCTGGGGGTCACAGGTGGTGTTGTAGGCTCCTCCCACCTGAGGGACACAGGTGGTGTTGTAGGGATGTTGTTGCAGCTGTTTCACATGTATTGTTGTTGTTGTTGTTGTAGCCACAAGTGCGTGTATACTGACCATAAATCAACAAAGTCATAAGGTCTCCCGGGTCACAACACACCACAATGTCACCCTTAGACCACTTGACCTATTACACCAAAATACCCTAAAAGCCTCTTCTAAAAGCCTCTAGGTCACTCTAATCATTGCCCTCACCAGAGGGCAATGATTAGAGTGAGAGAGAGCGCCCAGAGGTCACCAACAGCCTTCTCTCAACTATTCTTTATCTTCATCCATGACAAATCCTAAACTTTTGTGACCCCAACCTGCAGGTCAACTGTAGCTACCACCTTTCAGATCACGTAGCTGGGCCGGAGAGCGACTACCCATGGCCTCTGACGGAGGACGAGCCCAGGTCACCCGCCGTCGAGGACGACCTAGCAGGAGCAACAGCCCGGCCTGGCCACCCGCTCACCCACCAACTGGCCGAGAAGGTGTGGTCGAGGCTGGCCGCCCTGGCCCAATCGGCCCACCTGCCACAGCCCCGGCTCGGCCTGGCCCAGCCCCTCGACCCCTTGCACTCGGCCTCTACCCTCAAGTATCTACACGAGGGCGACCTGTTGAGGCTGAGGCTGCTGCTAGACGAGGTCACCCTCGAGGGCCTCACCTCCCTCTCAGTACAGGAGGTGAGGCACTCACTCTTTACCCCCAGAAAGAATTATTATACGTATTATATTATACACAATTATACGCTCTCAGCTTTATATACTCAGTCTACACATTCATTTAAACATTGCACATAAAAACATATGTAATATAATTAAAATTGCATCAACATTAATAAAGACAATAAATAATAATAATAATAATAATAATAATAATAATAATAATAATAATAATAATAATAATAATAATAATAATAATGCACAAATAAATCATATTAACGTGATGAATGAGTAACAAAATCCGTTGGAGCCATGAAGAGGATTCGAACCTCCACCCTGGGAACTCCCTAGCACAAGCCTTAAGCCACTTCGAATCAGGTTCGAATCCGCCTCATGGCTCCAACTGATTTTCTCCATAATAATAAATAATAATAATAATAATAATAATAATAATAATAATAATAATATAAAAATAATTAATTCTTTCAATCATAAATAGAATGGTTTCCATGCCGGCTGCTATTGCCAGCGTGCGCCATCTCGCCACAATATTTAATTTCGGGTGTTATTACGATAATCTTTTGGGTCGAGCCTCATACCTCTAATAAACACAAACTACATATAGGTCATCGTAATGATCCTCGTCATTACAGGGCTGTAATGACCCTCACCATTACAAATAAGAGCTTCCCGATGGTTACAGCAGCTGAACGCGTCTGGTAAGGATCTGGAAGACGTTGCCAGATGCTATTGTTTTTATTTGGAAACTCTTTGATTTTTAATTAACCCGTTTGAAAACTCCAGTAATAAGTAATGATTTTTTTTCTGTAATTTGCGTAGATATATTTAGTTTCATTGTTTTATTATTGCTGAATATGTGTACATGTTTGATATGCAATTCTTCAGTGTAAACCGTAGATAAAGTCAATATTGACTTAATCTACCGATTCCATTAATGAACCGCATATTAAACACGCACGCACGCGCGCGCGCACACACACACACACACACACACACACACACACACACACACACACACACACACACACACACACACACACACACACACATGCACACACACACACACACATTGCTCTAGTCATTGGAGTCATTGCTGTAAACAACCGATGGCTGGAAAGGCGGGATCCAAGAGTCAATGCTCGATCCTGCAAGCACAAATAGGTGAGTACACACACACAAATCAGTTGTAGTGGGCGTGACATATTGAGTAGTGTCTTTTATGTTGGCATCTTCACGTTCCGGTCTTGTTCTTACTCTCATGGTGGGTAACGTGAATAGTTCCGTAAGTTGGGTATTTGTTGGTTAAACGTAAGGTCTCGTGGTACAATCGGATTCGTTCTCGATTCGCAATCGAGTTCCTGGGTTCGATTCCCAGTCGGAACAAAAGTGGTTGGGAATGAATCCTTTCGCTTGATGCCTCTGTTTAGTAAATAGGTATTCCGGTAGTTAGATATATAACTACCTAATGGAACTGGTGGAAAATGGCTGGTGGAACTGAATTTGTTGTCAGGGTCGGTAGTTCAACCTTAGGGATACTTCGACAGAAGGCTAAAAGTATAGCGTACTTTTTTTTACTTCAGACATGGATGAAAAACTTTCTAACAGACAGACAGGCAGATGAGGGCAGTAATCCGAGACAATGTATCTGACTGGAGGAGTGTTACTAGCGGAGTACCACAGGGTTCAGTTCTTGCACCAGTAATGTATACATTAACGACCTACCAGAAGGAATACAGAATTATTTGAACATGTATGCAGATGATGCTAAGATACTGGGAAAGATAGGAGACGCAGGCGATTGTAATGCCTTTCAAATCGATCTAGACAAAATAAGTGCTTGGAGTGTAAAGTGGCAAATGGAATTCAATGTGAATAAATGCCGTGTTATGGAATCTGGAATTGGAGAAAACAGACCACACACAACTTACAAATTAAGGTGAAAGGAATTACAGAACTCTAATAAAGAACGAGACCTAGGGGTTGTTTTGGATAGTAAGTTGTCGCCAGAGGAACACATAGAACACTGTGAAAGGAGCGTATGCGCCGCTTTCCAACTTCAGACTTGCTCTTAATTATAGACCTATCATACGAACACTCATCCAAGTGGAAGCCACAAGCAGCGCTCTCAACCCTACTCAGAGACTAATGCACCTCCAGCCACACAAAATACTTCCGCTATTTAAATCACCAAAAACTAATTTCATGGGAATATATATTACATTTTATTAAATGACTTGAAATACTATCACTAGCCCAGTTACAAGTTACCTGATAGACAGCGGGACCGTCAGACAGAGTCAGATATACAGATATACAGACAGAGACAGGCAGATGGACAGGAGGAATAATTAATAAGGAATCCTGTATCTACATACGTCGCTACCTGGTAAATTGATTACTGGAGCGTGATATGAGGAAGTGGATAGTTGGATTGTGCGGACAGCTCCCGGGAAGGTAGTGTGAGGTCACCCGTCAAGAAGTGAGAGTGTGAGTTTAGCTACCATGAGGTTTGAGTGTGAGGTTTGTCATGAAGAAGTTAAAGTGTAAGGGGTAGCCGTCAAGACGTTAGTGTCAGGTCTACCATCAAGAAGTGGTAGACCTGGTATTTTGGTAGTACTTGATGGTGGTTGATAGCGTTGGCAGGCCTGGTTATCTTGGTGGTGGGTGATAGTGGTGGTAGTATAAGCCTACACTACCACCACTACCAACACAAACTTGGAAGATATGTTAAAAAGAGGCACGTGTACTGTTTTATATATATGCTATGACGAGGCCTGTATTAAACTGACCGAATTTTAACAAAAACACGGTTAGGCTCGCAAAATTTATTCAAACAATTCCTATAAATGTATTCATTATACAGTTCATTAGCGAAAAAGATGAGTTGAAACATAAAGGTGGAACAGTTTAATCTTACAAACACGCTTACAAGACTAACCTAAGCAAATACTGGTTAATCTAAGCTATCTCTGCCTAACTTAAAGCTAATACAGCCTAACCTAAGCTAACACAGATTTACTTAAACTAATACAGCCTAACCTAAACTAACACTGACTTACCTAAACTAATACAGACTAACTTAAGCTAACATAGATTTACCTATGCTAACACAACATAAGCTAAATCGGGTTTACCTAAAGTAACAGATTTACCTAAACTAACACAGCTTAACCTAAGCTAACACACATTTACCTATGCTAACATAGCCTAACTTAAACTAACAGCCTAACCAAATCTAACACACATTTACCTAAGTTAACCCACCCTAACCTAAATGAACACAGATTTACCTAAGCGAACACAGCCGAATCTAATGATATATATATATATCGGTTTTCATCACTTATCAAAATGAGCTTTATCGAAATCCCCCACGAACAATCTGACCATTTAAAAAAAAGAGTGTAAGAGAATAATAATAACAAGTTAGAAAGTGCTTCAAGGTCTGTCGCGTATTTGTTGGCAGATTATCGTTTTATTTTCATACTTGTTTAGTGAAGAGACGTGAAAGTAAGTAATTATCAAAGAAGGCACCAAGTCGGGAAGGCTATGTAGTACCAAAGAGATGCGAAAACTTACTCTGCTTTTTCCAGGTAAGTTTTAAAGGAGCGGACACAGAGGAGGACGAGTTCCCACCTGCGCTCCGGCGCCACACACCAGGTCAGGTGAGGGACTGGCAAAAGGATGACCTCGTCATGCACCACAAGGCCTTCCCCAGCGACTGGAACATCGAACAGGCCGAAGAGTCACCCACGATGTCGTCTACCGGAGTTGAAGAACAGCGCGAGGTCAAACGAGGTCGGGGAAGCAAGAAGAGGCCCCGAGGTCAGAAGAAGAGGCCTCGACCCCCGGCCACGGCGGAGGGGGTGATCAGGGTGGCGTTCACGCAGGTGAGGGTGAGGGCCAAGTACCAGGTGAGGGGCAGCGCCGGGGGGTTCCTCACCTTCAGGGAGAGTGGAGACTTGGACCTCACCGCCCCGACCATCTTCCTCACCACCCGCCTCAACCTCACACTCCCTCACCCGCCCTCACACCGACGCACGACACAAAGGTCTGAACTTAATTTATAGTTAATTCTCTTATTAAGATACTAAATATGACGACAGTCGTTTCTGTGTACAATATACGAATAATTTCCTTTTAAGGTACCCAAAATCTACTATAAGCAAATCCAAAAGTTGTCATAAATAACCAAAAGACAAAGAAATATTCATTACACATTATCCTGAATGGTTTTGTCATTTCTTGATGTTAAAATGATTAACCAAAATGGTTTGAACACTGAACTTCACAGAAACCCAACTTTCACAATTTTAGGTTTAAATTTCAATTCATTTGTTCGGGATATTTTTAAGAAAAATGCAATTAATACTCTGTTGAATACAGCTTTTGTATTATGCTCAAATAGGTCCTCTTTGATCAAGAAATTAATTTCTTGGTGATTTTTTTTTCAAATAATGGTTACCTTGTTCATATGATATATACTTTTATAACGAAGTTCTTAAATAAAAAGTTTCACCATTCATGTCAGATTACAACGATTCAAAGGGATATTAAACACATCAAATTACTTTTCTATGGCACCATTAGTTTTTCTAAAAGAAGTCGATTAAAGACGCTTTTACATTTTAGAACATTGTTATCCTCAAGTAGACTGTTACTTATCCTCAAGTAGACTGTTGTATCCTCAAGTAGACTGCAATTAACTGTTAAGTTTCTCCCCTAAGAAAATTACCATGGCAGAAATAAAAGCGACGATAGGAGAACTAGAGGGATATCAAGTGAGAAAGGAGAAATACATTGACCTGGGCAAGAAAAAAAATAAACTAACCTATGACGTTAGAAAAGGTTTCAAAACACAGCATGGAGGACATTCAAAGCCTACTAGAAATTGAAGATAGTTGGAGTAGGCTTCATGAGAAGTTACTGTGTGCTATAACCACTAGATATACCTGTGGTTATATAGATATATAATAACAATAATATACTGTAGATAAAGAATATACAGACGGGTGAGAACGAGCACTAAAATGTAAGAATCAGCAACATCCACTACGGGCTCACCATAGCCCGTGCTACTTGGAACTTCTTGTTCCAGGCAGCGAATCTTTAACAACAACAACAGCAGCAGCAGCAGTGCACACAGCCCAGGATTTATAGCACGTGTTATTAGGTCTACGGACTGACCTTCCCACATTTCACTGTCAATAAGCGTCAAGATTTTTAAAGTACTGTTCTGTAATAACATTTATGATTGTTACTTTTTTTTTTAATTTCTACATATGTTTACGAACTTGCATAGGAATTGTTAAGTAAGTTATAAAGATATATGACTTCCTTGTATTGCTTCGCAAGACATGTATAGATAATATACAGAGGTGTTCAAGCACTTTCTTCATTTTTCTTTTATACTTGGTAAAAATATAAGATTGCCAGCCAATCATACGCACATTAAACTGTAAATGAATGTAAATGAATGACAGAATCATATATGCAGCATTAAACAAACCTACAGAAAACAGATGTACACAAGAATATAGCAAATAAGAATAAAAATATAACAGATATATATATATATATATATATATATATATATATATATATATATATATATATATATATATATATATATATATATAGGGGGGTACCACCTCTGGTGCAATTATAGGGACCCACAGCCTCAGAGAAGGGAACACAGAGCATTCAGGGAAAAACTTGCCATTTAACTCTGAATACATGAGGGTGTTCGCTTCTCCTACCACCCCCCTTTTTTATGGTGTACACTTTATTAAGCAAGGTTATACAGTTACATATCTGATTGTATACAAAAAAATGAGCATTAAGAGGACACAAAAATAGTTCGCTTCCTAGAGGCTGTAGATTTCCTCGAACTCCTCCGACGTTGGGCAGGAACCGAGGATGCAGCGAGCATTCCCCCTCTGGATCGCGACACTGAGGCGCTGAAAGAGAAAACTTGCCGCTCTAGGGTCTCTTGTGGTGTCAATGAGCTTGGAACCAAGATCCTTAGAAACCTTCTTGCACTCTCTCCCCATGGGCCTAGGGTCTCAGACCCTATTGGAACGAAGTTGTACCGATGATCTAATTGCCTATACTTGGCTGACTTGTCTCTTTCTCTGTGTGTCGCCGCGGCTCCTGCTGTGCCGGCAGAGAGGTTGATGTATGTGGCTGCCAGGGTGGATACGCAAGTATAGTCCCATGCCAACTGTCTGCCACCCTTCCACGGACGCAGTGTGATTCCGTCTGGTCGGCCGGCAAAGCTAACAGAGTCACGGTTCAGAAGGTTGCGGGGCTCTCTCTCCGCTGGACACTGGGCAGAGGCAAGGCTTCTTTTAATGATGTCGTTTACTTCGTCGTGTCTAGTGTGCCAACCACCAGATTTTCCACAGTGCAGGCCATGCAATCCATATTCGTCAGCATCTGCCTCGCCGCAAATACACCTATGAACAGTGTGGATAGGGGCAGCAAGACGGAGAGCGACTGCAATACGGAGCTCCTGCGGATCAAGACGTGTGCCTGTCGCAGACATAGGGACTGCCAAAAGGAAGTCCCCTGCATGGGGAGCCTGCACAGCTGTGAGGCGTGCACGATCACTGGGGGTTGTTGCTGCCTCCAGCAAAGCTGTGGCTTCTTTGTCTGCAATGGGGCTGTCCCAACTGGATTGTTTCTTGGCTTTCGGCATGGCTGGTCTGAGTGCTGGGTCTGCCATGGCACCCCATTTCGTGTCGCATTCCGTGTAGTGGGGGTCCTGTATCCCCGCTACATCACTGAGGGTGTCAGGTAGAATTTCCTTAACCAGGTCATCTGATGCTGAGGAGGAAGACAGGAAGGCTGGGACAGCAATTTGGGTGGCGGTGCGGACACCCAAGCCACCGAGCCTAACAGGAAGAGTGGCTTGTTTCCACTGGCACTCGTTGAGGGAGAGATTAACAACTTTTTCCAGCATGGTCTTCAGTAAGAGGTCATACTCTTCAAGCTTTCGGTTGTCGTAAGATGGGGCGCACCTCAGAAAGTAGGTTAGCCTCGGAAGGGATAGGCATTTGGTGAGGAGATAAAAAGCATCGTGGGCATCGATGTCACCTATTCTGTCTTCCATCCTCCTAAGGTCTGCGATTTTCTTGTCAAGGATCTCCTCAATGGCGTTAGACCCGAGGGGGACTCCAAGGAGGGTGCTGTTCTCGGCCCTAATGACATGGGCTCCAGGCAAGGCAGACCTTATTCTAGCTACGATGTCTGGGTTGGAGGAGACTACTTCACACTTGGAAGGGTTCAGGACAAGACCCAGGCTTACTTCTTGCTCCCTTATTTTCCTGATGTCTGCCAAGAGGTCGTCTACGGTGCCAGCTATAGTGCCATCATCCAAAAACCAGATGTTGAACTCGCTGGACAAGCTTTCGGTGATTTCTTTTAAGACTAAGCAGAAAAGAAGGGGAGCAAGAGGATCACCTTGCTGAACGCCTTCCACTGGCACTGGTATATATATATATATATATATATATAATATATATATATATATAATATATATATATATATATATATATATATATATATATATATTAATGTATGTGTGTGTTGATGAGAATATTGAAATAAAAAGTTAGATATAGACGGACATATAAAAATTAGGCAATGAGCCGGTCATAAACACAGTTATATGCACACAAGTGTGTACATATAACATATAAGCAGACTGCTATAATGAGACTAGTGAGGTGTGAGTGAAGGTGACCTGACTGACTCCCCCCCCCCCCCAGACACGCCAGGGTGAAGGTGCTGTGGTTAAGGTCAGATGTGACCATCACCACCACCACCCTACTGCTCCAGCCCGAGGCCTACCCTCCAGAGTGGGTCAGGCAACAGGTACAGACTAAGGTAATAACCTTTCGTCTCTTTCTACCTCTATTGTTAACGTCAACATTTTCGAAGTTACTTATTATTGTTAACATTGTGGCTGCGTATAAACATTAACTTGCATAACGATGCAATAAATAAATTGCATGACAATAAATAAATAAATTAACGATTAAATAATAAAATGACAATAAATAAATGACAATAAATAAATAAATTAATGATTAAATAAATTGTGGTTAATGTTATTCAAAATTGAATTACCTAATTTCTTTTGGGGTTTTATATTTATTCTTATAATTACTTATTTATAATGCATTTTATATTTTTTATATTTTCATCTTAAAATTAGTTAAATGAAATGGTCTATTTAATGAAGGTTATTGATCACATGCTGCCACACTCCTTTTCTAGTAAAATATTCCGAAGTTTACTATAAATACCTAATTCGTGCATCCATGTTTTCTCAGATTTCATTATTGTTCAATATCATTACTGTTGATATAAAGTTTAATTGATTTCTATGCTAGGCTTCTTAACTCTCTCTATTTGCGGTGTTAAACTACTATATATACAGGCATTACTAAACCTTAAATAAGTTGTCTCAAACACATATTTCGCTCCACCAAGTACAGTAATAATAAAGTAACGTAGTAACATATACATTACACTGTACTGATCATAGCTAATACAGATAATTGTACAAAATATATGCACAACTCCGCTACAGGAGTTACAGTATTACAGCCCGGTTCGTTCTCGACTCATAATCTGGAATTTCGGGTTCGAATCCCTGGCGAGACAGGAATGGTTGGGCGCGTTTCTAATTACCTAATATCCTCGTTTCCCAACCAGTAAATAGGTAACCCGGGAGTTAGTCAGCTTGTTGAAGGGTTGCATCCTAGGAAGGGTCAGTACCTCAACCCTGAGGGAGGGAGGAACCCGGTATAAGTCTAACATATATAGTTTCATAAAGTTCTTTGTAATTTGTACGTTGGGAGACCACAACACAATAGAACTGAGGTCGGTCGGGGCATCCTTGCAGTTGGTCGATGCATACTACAGGAATATCTCTAGTGGAGCACATATTACCCTGGTGTTGCACTGACCTTGAACTTGTGTTCTGACAGCTGGAGGAGCTGTCGAGCGACCTGAGCCACGGTCACGGTGCTGTTCGTCTACTGCTGCGGCGCTGGGGCAAGTTGCTCAAGAAGCTCATTCAACGTACGGCTCGAGCAATCACCAAGTGAACCCCTTGCGTGGTCGTCGTCTCTTGCCCCCTGGTGTATGCCTGTGTAATATCTCCACATGTACTACGCCGCCTCACTGGGAAACGTTGTACAGCACCTTGAGTAGCCTCCAGTTGAAAGTTATTTCTAGTGTGTACGTCGTATTACAGGTGTGTGTTGTGCTACTGGTGTACATACTATAGGTTATATTGTGATACACGTGTACATCGTGCAACAGGTGAACATCGTGCAACAGGTGTACATCATGTTAAAGGGTTGTCACCTATATATGTGCGTTGTATCATTGAGTAAGCTGCCAACTTCCCGTGAGCGTCATTGAACCTGTGAGCTCTCCACCTTTGCAATGTACAGTGAACACGTTCAACGTACTAAATATAGTTTATACATTCACGAGTGGGAAAAGGCCTGTAAATAAAATAATTACAAAATAAATGACTCGACTGATCAGTAAGATGCAAGAAATACTGGTGAGAAGACTTAGTGGGAGTATAAGATGTTTACACGAAGAAAGATGAATATATATACTGATAATGCTGGAGAGAAAGCTTGATTGGTTTAACTGAATTGTTATAATGTCTTTGCATAGGTGGTGTCGCCTATATTCAAATCCTATACGGATCTTCAGGCTAAATAGAAACAAAAATATTTGTGTAAATGAGTTTTCTGTTGACTTTTTGAAGTAACAGAGTACTGTATATTACTAATAATAAAGTTTGACTAAAGGCAATAATAAAAAGAAACACTGCAAACAATGCTGGCATTGAAAGTGTACGTAAATGAATACAAGATTAAGAGTAAAGTCAGAGTGAATGGTACCAATTGTGTATGTGTGTGTAGAGGATTACTCTGTACTCAGTAGTGTGAGGATTGCTCTATAGTCATTAATGTTAGGAGGATCACTGTAGTCAGTAATATGTGAGGAGGATTACTCTGCAGTCAGTAATAAGTGAGGAGGATTACTCTGTAGTCAGCAAGATGTAAGGAGGATTACTCTGCAGTCAGTAATAAGTGAGGAGGATTACTCTGTAGTCAGCAAGATGTAAGGAGGATTACTCTGTATTCAGTAGTGTGAGGATTGCTCTATAGTCATTAATGTTAGGAGGATCACTGTAGTCAGTAATATGTGAGGAGGATTACTCTGCAGTCAGTAATAAGTGAGGAGGATTACTCTGTAGTCAGCAAGATGTAAGGAGGATTACTCTGCAGTCAGTAATAAGTGAGGAGGATTACTCTGTAGTCAGCAAGATGTAAGGAGGATTACTCTGTAGTCAGCAAGATGTAAGGAGGATTACTCTGCAGTCAGTAATAAGTGAGGAGGATTACTCTGTAGTCAGTAATAAGTGAGGAGGATTACTGTGTAGTCAGCAAGATGTAAGGAGGATTACTGTGTAGTCAGTAATTCTCTAAAGCCAACACATGCGGGGGAATAGGTAACTGGCAGGTTCCAGTGGCAGATCTCGCACCATTCACTCATATTTCCACAAAATATGCCACAATGTGTCTAACTTATTTAGCGCTAAATGATCATGGACATGTTGGGATTCATGTAATATGCACTTATGGGCCTAAATAATACAATTTTGCAAATGTTTCCAAAGAAAAATAGATATCTAGTAGGCCTTTATGTTTACAGTAATGCAGAGGTGTCTGGCATTTCTGTCAGACACAAATATACCGATGTATATTGTTGATGCAATATACCGATGTAAATATCTTCCTATCTAATTTGTGTTTTTCCTTCATTATCCTTTGTACAGGACTATGGGCAAAGTATCATGTTTCACACAATGATAATATAGCATTATTCATGGTGGTAACAATCCATAAAAATCATCTACCATTTTACAGGACATACATAACCTTAAAACTCCAAAAGATGTCTAATGGTCTTTGAGATAAGAAAATTTGTTTAGCTTAAAACAAGAGAGCCTTGTGATGTTTCTCATATTTTAAATATGCTTCATCTTCAGTTAACAGTGTTATCAATGTATAAAGCATTGACTTACCCTATTAGTTTCCCCTCGAGCACAACTTGCTAATCGGTTTACAAACAGTTCTTCAATTACTGAAGGATGAACAGTGGTGAACAGTTAAGAATTGGTGCCCAGTATGTTTCTCCCTTTTACTGT
>WNGS01005451.1:13395486-13410518 GCA_020271785.1 Procambarus virginalis
TTCCTGTAGCCTATCATCCTGGGTGGAGAGATTGTCTTCCTGTAGCCTATCATCCTGGGGTAGAGAGATTGTCTTCCTGTAGCCTATCATCCTGGGGTGGGAGATTGTCTTCCTGTAGCCTATCATCCTGGGTGGAGAGATTGTCTTCCTGTAGCCTATCATCCTGGCGTAGAGAGATTGTCTTCCTGTAGCCTATCATCCTGGGTGGAGAGATTGTCTTCCTGTAGCCTATCATCCTGGCGTAGAGAGATTGTCTTCCTGTAGCCTATCATCCTGGGGTGGAGAGATTGTCTTCCTGTAGCCTATCATCCTGGGGTGGAGAGATTGTCTTCCTGTAGCCTATCATCCTGGCGTAGAGAGATTGTCTTCCTGTAGCCTATCATCCTGGGGTGGAGAGATTGTCTTCCTGTAGCCTATCATCCTGGGGTGGAGAGATTGTCTTCCTGTAGCCTATCATCCTGGCGTAGAGAGATTGTCTTCCTGTAGCCTATCATCCTGGGGTGGAGAGATTGTCTTCCTGTAGCCTATCATCCTCGGGTGGAGAGATTGTCTTCCCGTAGCCCAGCACGACCTCCACCCTCTGATATTGATTAACCAGCACGACTCTCACCCTCAATGCATTAATAAAATTTAGAAATGCTTTTATCTGTGACAAGTTTAGTGAATCAAGTTAATTGCAAGTGTGGAGTCCAACATTCAGTCTCAGTGCTGACACTCTAATCCACCATACTAGAAATCCGTTTCCGAACCCACAAACAAATCCGTTCGCAAGCACACACAAACAAATCCGTTCTCAAACACACACAAACAAATCCGTTCTCAAACACACACAAACAAATTCGTTCTCAAACACAAACAAATCCGGGCTCAAACACACAAACAAATCCGTTTGCAAGCACACACAAACAAATCCGTTCGCAAGCACACACAAACAAATTCGTTCGCAAGCACACACAAACAAATCCGTTCGCAAGCACACACAAACAAATCCGTTCACAAGCACACTAACAAATCCGTTCGCAAGCACATAAACAAATCCGTTCGCAAGCACACAAACAAATCCGTTCGCAAGCACACACAAACAAATTCGTTCGCAAGCACACAAACAAATCCGTTCGCAAGCACACTAACAAATCCGTTTGCAAGCACATAAACAAATCCGTTCACAAGCAAACACAAAAAATCCGTTTACAAGCACACTAACAAATCCGTTCGCAAGCACACACAAACAAATCCGTTCGCAAGCACACACAAACAAATCCGTTCGCAAGCACACACAAACAAATCCGTTCGCAAGCACACACAAACAAATCCGTTCGCAAGCACACACAAACAAATCCGTTCGCAAGCACACACAAACAACAAATCCTCCTTCAAACACTCACACACCAACAAATCCGTTCAATGACACCTGACGCATTTCCTATCAGAGGCATCATATATTTTAGCCTGTGTAAATTAACGAGTCGGGCGGCCTCCAAATATGGAAAATTAATTACGATGGTGAAGCCAAATACCGCTATTCATTAAGGAACCAACTGGCGCGGGGTGTTATTGGAATTTAGTCCACGTATTAATGGAGCTGGAGAGGAGGTCTTCAGGGGGGTAGGGTTTGAAGACAGGAAGGATATATATATATATATATATATATATATATATATATATATATATATATATATATATATATAGATAGATAGATAGATAGATAGATAGATAGATAGATAGATAGGGGGGGGAAGAGAGTGAGGAAGAAGAGGGAGGGTGGACAAGGAGGTGACATACAGAGATAGAGATAAAAGAGAGGAAACAGAGGCGGAGAGAGAGAGACAGAGAGAGACAGAGAGACAGAGACAGAGGCAGAGACAGAGACAGACAGAGACAGACAGACATGAGGTGAGGGAGATAATCGTTATATATATTGTATCACTGATCAAAACTCCAAAAACTTTGAACAGTTCTCGTTCAAAATCAAAACAAAACAAAAACATGACAAAAATCAACAAAACCTTTACGATTAGTTTTGCTAACGTTTAGCCACTGACACACGTCACACCAACACCTGCACCAACACTAAGGAAAACACCAGCAATTAAAACACCTGGCTAGGGCCAGAGGTGTAAACAAACACCAACACGGCTTTATTGCAAAAAAATTCATGCCTGACCAACCTAGTGGACGCCGGGCGGGTGAATATTTCTAGCCCGCCATAACACACACTTGTTACCTATCCACCCCGGGGATGGGGAGCCTCCTGGCCTGGACCAGGGGGCTCTAATCTTCTTATGATGAGAAGGAGATTATGCAGTATGGCGGGGGTGGGGTGGGGGGAGAGGATAAGAGCTGGAACAGGATAGGGTGAAGGAACAAGGTCCAGCAACTTGGGACTATTTGGGGGATCGAACGTCGCCCTGTACGAAGTGAGGACCTCGCCGTACTGGCCTGTCCAAGTGGACGGAGAGATTTAGAAAGATGGTTCATGGATGTTTTTGATAATGACAGGTGTTGGTGTGATGGAATGGTAATTACTTTTGCATGCAGGTAACAGCGTCATTAAAAAATAAATATTTGTTTAATTACAATAATTGGGGTGGGTCGGTCAGGCTTCTACCTACACTACCCAGACTGGCTACCACCTCACTACCTCACCGCTGCCATTGTGCACGGGGGCATGCGCACACACCCTCAACCATGGCCTTAAAGTTGTCCATGGAGGTGGCTTCCACAACTTCTTGGTGAATGAGAGGAGAGAGAGAGAGGAGGCGGAGAGCCCAGCACACTATACAAGCCTCAACACCTCCACCAGCCACCAGAAGACCTACGACAACAAGGAACACCAGAGATCCACAACAAAAGAGTACCAGCAGCATATGACCAGCAGGAGACCATAAAGACGGGCGTTAGAGCTTGCATGAGGTCAGTGCTTATAAGTGCAGCCCCAGACACTCAACCTCTCACCACCCAAACAACTTACACAAGGTGTAGTGGTTAACTACAGCTCTTGTCTACAGCTGAGAGTCCTCAACTGTGAGGAAACTTGACCTCGCGACACTGAGCAAAAGAGTATGTAGAGCTACGACATGCTCCAGACGGCGCAGCATCCACACTTTGTCCATCTGCGACTGACGAAGCAGATGAGGAAGACATAGTTTATCAACAACAAAAGGAGAGCTGGTAGTTGGTGACTGGAGAGGTAGGTGAGGCAGGGGGTAGCTGTGGAAGAGGCAGGGGTGGTACTGGTGGAGGAGAGAGAGCCATTAGCATAGACTGATATCATTACTTCCTCTCAGACAAGAGTGGCACGCCCCGTGCTCACCTTGGCCCACAGATACCATATATTCTGGTATCACTACCATTTACTCTTACAGTATCGTAAGATATCCTGGTGGCACAGCGTTCTCCTCATCACTCTTGTTGGCTCCTTTATATATCTTGTATCTTGTGATCATGTCCCCTCTCAGTGTCTTACTTTCGTCAACTCTGTGAGATTGAATTATTTTATTTTGTGTTCGTACCTAAAGCCTTTGACGCCAGCCTGATGGCTAATCTCTTTAGCATTTACAACTTTTCCTCTGTGTATGGAAAATAATGGGTCACCGCTTTGTATTCTTTAATTCTGGCCCCTTTTTCAGATGGAAATCCTAGGCTGGAGCTGCATACTCTTCTGGTCTTCATAATGTCAAATTCAAATTTGTATTCAAAAGAATGTGTTTACAAAGAACATAAGAGCATATATTGTGGGGACAGGTGTTATGCATAGTAATGAAGTCGCTATTATATGTTGTTTAATGTGGACTACCGTGGACACTCTCTCTCTCTCTCTCTCTATCTATCTCTCTCTCTCTCTCTCTCTCTCTCTCTCGCTCTCTCTCTCTCCTCTCTCTCTCTCTCTCTCTCTCTCTATCTCTCTCTCCTCTCTCTCTCCCTCTCTCTCCCTCTCTCTCTCTCTCTCTCTCTCTCTTCTCTATCTCTCTTCTCTTCTCTTCTCAGTTTTCAGCATCCTTACTTTATATTTCCATCTATCTACCTTACATTACTCTCTCCCTTCTTTTTTCCTACCTACAATCACTTGTTCCTTCACCCTCTGCACTATCACAACTCTCGTGCCCAATCTCTTCCTTTGTTCTCAAACCTTTGTTCTTTGCTTTGCTCCTCTCCGCCGTCTCCCCATCGATCTTTTTGTTCCTCCTTGCTCTTCTATATTGTACTTCTTTTAAGCCATTTCCTCATCTCCCTCCTCCATTTCGTTCTTCTCTTACTGCTTCTGTGTTTTTTTTCTCTCTCCTTCTTTTTCGTTATCTCTGCTGCTCTTCCTTCCTTCTCTTCTCTCGGCCTCCTTCTATGACCCCCTCCTCCCCCCCCCCCCCTATAGCCTCTTCCTTTGCAAACTGTCGGCCACACAGCCAATTTTCTGAGGACATAATCCTTTGTTATTTGTTTGACTGCTTGATTAACCCCGTGCCTAGACCCTTGGGGGGGAGGGGTGGGGGGGGGGGGAGTCCCATTGTTTTCTTGTGTGCTTGTGGATGTTTTGTGTGTGTGTGTGTGTGTGTGTGGGTGTGTGTGTGGTGTGTGTGTGTGTGTGTGTGTGTGTGTGTGTGTGTGTGTGTGTATGTTCATTGTTTACGTTGTCATGTGTGATATACTCTCAAATGAGCTCCCGTGTTTGTTGTACGCTCCAGATAACCAGAGAACGTGTGCCTGTGTGTTGTGTATTTATTTACTGTTTGTATTTACTTTTTGTGCCTGCAGGGTTGAGCTGTTAGCTCTTGGGCCCCGACCTTTCTAACCGTCGGTTGTCTAACTGACTCGCGACCTATTTTACTCTAACATTAATGTAACGTGTGTTACATTACAGTGTACTCACCTCTAATTGTGCTTGCGGGGGTTGAACTTTGGCTCTTTGGTCCCGCCTCTTTGGTCCCGCCAGTGTGTTACAAACTTCCTTCGCTCCAGATGATCTACTTTTTTCTCACACTCTTCTCCATCACCTTGCATAGCTTGCAAGTTAGGTCTATAGATCAATGCCTCCTGTTTGTTTACCTACTTGTATACCGGGATTACATTAGCTATCTTGAGATTATCTTGAGATGATTTCGGGGGCTTAGCGTCCGCGCGGCCCGGTCGCTTATATTTTCGACCAGGCCTCCTTTTTGTTACACACCCCCAGGAAGCAGCCCGTAGCAGCGGTCTAACTCCCAGGTATCTATTTACTGCTAGGTAACAGGGGGCATCAGGATGAAAGAAACATTTTGCCCATTTGTTTTCGCCTCCACCGGGGATCGAACCCGGAACCACAGGACTGCGAATCCGAAGCGCTGTCCACCCAGCTGTGAGGCGCCTATCTTCCAACTATCACAACTATAGCTATCCAACTATAGCTATCTTCCAACTTTTTGGTAGTTCTCTTCTTACCAGTAACCCATTGTTCATAGTGTATAGGGCAAGCATAATGCTTTTATTCCCTCTACAGGCAATGAGTCACAATAACGTGGCTAAAGTATGTTGACCAGACCACACACTAGAAGGTGAAGGGACGACGACGTTTCGGTCCGTCCTGGCCCATTCTCAAGTCGATTCGACTTGAGAATGGTCCAGGACGGACCAAGTCGAATCGACTTGAGAATGGTCCAGGACGGACCGAAACGTCGTCGTCCCTTCACCTTCTAATGTGTGGTCTGGTTCTATTCCCTCTGATTTTAGTATCTGTGGCGAGATTCTGTGTGGATCAAGAGCCTTTGTGATGTGCAGTTCCAGCTGATGGTTTACCTCAGTGAGTAGTTCCTCGCGAGCCTCCTTCACGCTCTCACCCGGCCTGTCTGCCCCTTTCCTCAGTTTCTTTACTTGTTCCTTCACTGCTTTTTTTTTCCTGAAGTGGCTATGGAGCAGTTTGGGTTGGGTCTTTGCTTTATTTCTAGGTCATTTTCATACTGTCTCTCTGCTTCTCTTCTCACTTTGAGGTACTCATTCCTGGCCCTCTGCTATCTTCCTTTGCTCTCTGGTGTTCTGTAATTATTGTCAGTTCTCCATGCCCTTGTGCTGGGAGTGGGTATAACACTAAGCGTAGCCACGGAGACACATATAAAGAGGATGATAATAAAACCTGTACACTCTACAATGGTAAACGTCAAAACATCGCTCAGAATCTCATTAAGGCAGCATTTACATCTCTATACGGCACATATGTGAGACCATTTCCGGAGTATGCAGCCCCCATCTGAAAAAAATAACACAAGGAAACTTGAGGCCAACTGCGAGTGAAGGGGTATTAAACAAGGGAGAAACTGCTCGATCTAACGTTGTTAGAGAAGAAGAGAGAGAGAGAAGAGACATGTTAAACACGTGACTGACAGAGTGGAAAAAGACAAGAGATTCACAATAAATACTAAAATAACAAAGATGACATAAATCTTACATTTTAGCGTAAGAGTAACAGCAAAGTGGAAATAAATGAGCAGATTGTTTTTAAAAGTTGATATTGTAGAAAATAGGTCGGGAGTTAGTGCATAAGACAACCGACGGGTGGAAAGGCAGGGTCCAAGAGCTAAAGCTCCATGTTGAAGTACACATAGGTGAGAACACTCACCATTTCATTAACTGTGTCTCTCCGTCATTTATACCAAGCTGGAATTCCTCAGCTCTTTGTTATTCTCTTTCTCTTACCCTCCCTCACCCTTCTCTTCTCCTTACCCTACCTTACCTCCCCTCTTCTCTACGTCTCTACCCCTTACCTCACTCTCCCCCTTACCCCATCCACACCCCCTCCCACCCACCCCACATCTTCCCTCACATACCGTCGCCCCCCCCCCATCCCTCACCCACACAGTAATTAACTAACAAGTCAACATTCGTGTACAGTGAGTGACGTCACAGTCACCGTGGTCACTGTTAATCCGGTCACCGTCACTAGGCACTCACAGTCACCAGTCACAAGTTAGCCTTAAGATGATCATGGCAGCAGACAGGGTGATGACAGCCAGGTCTGTGGCTGCTGTCAGGGGGGGGGGGTGAGGGGGGAAGGTAGAGGGGAAGAGGCAGGAGGGAGGGGTGAGGGGGGAAGGTAGAGGCAGGAGGGAGGGAGGTAGCAACACCGGTAAACAAAGGAGACAAAGCAGGAGGCAAGAATAGTGGACAATAAGGATGTGAAAGACAACATTGTCAGGAGAGGCGAGACAGCCGCCCGGATGACACGTCTGTAGCCAGGGGGCCCTCGGGCGGGCCCTCAGGGGGCCCTCAACCCTCCCTCAGGGGGCCCTCAGGGAGGGTAGGTGGCGAGAATGAAGGCGGAACCCTCTACCATCAAGCCAGAGGGACACAACCACACACATATCACTACAGACAACTCAAATCTACAAAATAATGATTGGATATAGAGCTTTGCTCCGTCAAATTCAGAATGGTATCAAGTGCACCTGTCAGAGAAGCGGCCGCCAGTTTTACAGAAGATCGGTAACAGGATTTATCACTTATTATTGCGTGAGTGGTGAGTGTGAGTGAGTGGCGCCTCACTCACACTGTAGTACCCATGTAACCCAGCCAGAGATAACAGGTAGGAGTCTGCTGGGTTGGCCAGTGGCTTTGTTGGTGCGTGGAGGGAGGAGCTGCACGGAGGGTCGCATCAAACCTGTCTCCTGAAGCCAACATCAAAAGAATAACATCGGCGGCGTATGCGAGGCTGGCTAACATCAGAACTGCCTTTAGAAACTTGTATAAGGAATCATTTAAAACCTTGTTTGCCACATATGTAAGACCAATCCAGGAGAATGCGGCTCCAGTATGGAGTCCATACTTTGTCAAGCATAAGACAAAAGCTGGAGAAGGTGCAAAAGTATGCCAATAAACTAGTTCCAGAACTAAGAGGTATGAGTTTCAAGGAAAGCTGCTGGAATTGCACTTCACATCGCTGGAAGCCAGAAGAGTTCATGGGGGCATAAGACAAAAACACAAAATAGTTAATGCGAAAAGCTAAATATGTGCATAAGACGGGAACATACAAAATTCTCACGTAGATTTCACATAGTAGATAAAGACAGTTTAATTACACCTGGGTACTCAAAGACGGGGACATTGGTGGAAACTGAGTACCCAAATGAGCCACACAGATATTAGGAAGAATTTTGAGTGTCAGAGTAGTGACAAATGGAATGCATTAGGCAGTGATGTGGTGGAGGCTGACTCCATACCACAGTTTTCAAATGTAGATATGATAGAGCCCAATAGGCTCAGGAACCTGTACACCAGTTGATTGACAGTTGAGAGGCGGGACCAAAGAGATCAAGTACCACAAGGTGAGTACAACTAGGTGAGTACAAATACACACACACACACACCACACACACACACACACACACACACACACACACACCACACACACACACACACACACACACACACTATTCACCAGCCCCGCCACCTAATTAATAGTGTTCAATACAGTTCCATTACGGCTCGCTGGACAATTTATTATATTATATTTAAGGAAAAAAATCATTGCTTTATTTTAATGTTGTGTCTTTGAGGGGGCTGGTAGTGGGTTAATGTGTCACCACCACCACCACTACCACCACCACCACACTACCACACCACCCCACTACCACCACCACCACCACCAGGGCCACCACCACAACCACATAACAGCCTCACTACCCTACAGGTTGGGCAGCATGAGAGGGAAGTGTTATGCCTGTCTGCTGAGCCTGCTGCTGCTGCTGCTGGCGACGCCGACCTGCGGCATCGTCTACACCCTGTCACAGGTCAGTCCTGCAGGCCACACCTCCCACCACCCGGTAGGTCACAGGTCAGTCCTCCTGGAGGCCACACCTCCCAACACCCGGCACGATACAGGTCACGACCAGATATCGCGGGTAACAGGTCAGTCAGTCAGGTCAAAGGGCACTTGCTAGTATGGAGAGGTACGCAATAAGGCGGGAACCAGAGGGTCAAAATAGGCTTTTAAAACAGACGAAGGATTGGCAGACGTATTGTAATGCTGACAAAAGGGGTATGTTGGTGAGCTTAGGTCATAATAAAAGTGTCACCAGATATCACCTGGTCAATACCGAAATTACGTAACCTGAGTGCCAAGATATATGTGGGAATAATGATCAATTAATACAATGCATAAATGTAGGAAATAAAGCAAATAGGACACTTGGATTTATTTCTATAAATAGTTTTCAATAAGATATTTAGTGTTGTTCTTCATTTTGATTTTGAATTATTATTAGGCTCCATTTAGATCATGCAGTTTAGGCTAGGTCAAACCCTTCCTGCTGAAATGACGCAGTATTGAAGCCAACTACTGGCCTGCAAACTACCGATATGTAGTGATGAAAGTTAACTTTTTTGTACGTATAATTTGTATAGATTCCGAACACAAATAAATCTTTAACAACCAAACTTAAAAAGAGTTTAATCCCGGGAATTCAAACCTGCCGGTATGAAGAGAGACAACTAGCATTAACATTCACTAAACTATATATAGTAAGTGTTCAAGTTCAGGTCAAGTATGTTTTACTGAGACAAGAAAAAATACATCTCAAAGGGATAGAGTAGCTTAGGCTATTTCTACCCCCCCCCCCCATAGTAAGGTCTGGTGGGATTACACACACCATGTCAGTAAGGACGTACACAGCGGATATTAATGAGATTTTAAACCTACCATAAAAGTGACCACGGAACAATGGATGCAAATCGATAAATTTGTATTCGGGAAAACATGAAAAAATACTGGTTTGGAACCAGTGATGCCGATATAGCATATAACACACACACACACACACACACACACACACACACACACACACACACACACACACACACACACACACACACACACACAGACACTCAGAACTCTGTACACCTGTTGATTGACGGTTGAGAGGCGGGACCAAAGAGCCAGAGCTCAACCCCCGCAAGCACAACTAGGTGAGTACAACTAGGTGAGTACACACAACACACACACACACACACACACACACACACACACACCACACACACCACACACACACACACATGTGGTGGAGGCTGACTCCATACACAGTTTCAAATGTAGATATAATAGAGCCCAGTAGGCTCAGGAATCTGTACATCAGTTGATTGACGGTTGAGAGGCGGGACCAAAGAGCCAGAGCTCAACCCTCGCAAGCACAATTAGGTGAGTACAACTATGTGAATACACACACACACAGCCGTAGACTGAGGATACACCATCAATCGTCAAGTATCACTCACACCCGAGACACATGTGGGTGTGATGTCAGGTGTGGGAATGAGTGTAAGAGTGGGAATAATGCCAGGTGTATCACGTTGACAATAGCCAGGTGTGTTGTGTTACTGACTCTCACTCTAGGACGGTGAGTGTGTATATTAGTCACCTGTTCTCGTAGCTCTCCCGTCTCACCTCTGGGACCACCTGATGGCACGCCTCTCCACTTTATACACCTTCCTTCAAGTCTGAAAATATACGGGTTTCATGCCGACGCTTAAAATTATTCTGACATACGTGGAATGCAGACTTTTGTTGCACAACTCCTTGTTCTGAGGTGTGAGGGGGGGGGGCCAGTCCATGCGGTGCCAAGCTTGCGTGTGCCGCTGTCGTTATCCGGTTTATGTGTGCCTCAAGGGACAGGCTCGGTGGTGTCTGTCTATCTCCCCCTACCCACCCCCGGGTCTTTTGTCGCTGTGCGTGCGTTTGGGGGACAGGTAGAAATATATCCCGGTAAATTTCTACCTGTCTGTCCTCTCTCTCTCTCTCTCTCTCTCTCTCTCTCTCTCTCTCTCTGACGACTCCCAGATGTGTATTGTGAGGGGTAACTACAGAGGGTCAGACCTATAGTTCACGTATTTCTCTGTAAACCATTTTTCACCCCTGGATATATTGAGCACGAGAGAATGTGGTGGTGGGGGGCCTGCTGGTGGTGGTGTTGTAGGCTCCTCCCACCTGAGGGACACAGGTGGTGTTGTAGGGATGTTGTTGCAGCTGTTTCACATGTATTGTTGTTGTTGTTGTTGTAGCCACAAGTGCGTGTATACTGACCATAAATCAACAAAGTCATAAGGTCTCCCGGGTCACAACACACCACAATGTCACCCTTAGACCACTTGACCTATTACACCAAAATACCCTAAAAGCCTCTTCTAAAAGCCTCTAGGTCACTCTAATCATTGCCCTCACCAGAGGGCAATGATTAGAGTGAGAGAGAGCGCCCAGAGGTCACCAACAGCCTTCTCTCAACTATTCTTTATCTTCATCCATGACAAATCCTAAACTTTTGTGACCCCAACCTGCAGGTCAACTGTAGCTACCACCTTTCAGATCACGTAGCTGGGCCGGAGAGCGACTACCCATGGCCTCTGACGGAGGACGAGCCCAGGTCCCCGCCGTCGAGGACGACCTAGCAGGAGCAACAGCCCGGCCTGGCCACCCGCTCACCCACCAACTGGCCGAGAAGGTGTGGTCGAGGCTGGCCGCCCTGGCCCAATCGGCCCACCTGCCACAGCCCCGGCTCGGCCTGGCCCAGCCCCTCGACCCCTTGCACTCGGCCTCTACCCTCAAGTATCTACACGAGGGCGACCTGTTGAGGCTGAGGCTGCTGCTAGACGAGGTCACCCTCGAGGGCCTCACCTCCCTCTCAGTACAGGAGGTGAGGCACTCACTCTTTACCCCCAGAAAGAATTATTATACGTATTATATTATACACAATTATACGCTCTCAGCTTTATATACTCAGTCTACACATTCATTTAAACATTGCACATAAAAACATATGTAATATAATTAAAATTGCATCAACATTAATAAAGACAATAATATAATAATAATAATAATAATAATAACAATAATAATAATAATAATAATAATAATAATGCACAAATAAATCATATTAACGTGATGAATGAGTAACAAAATCCGTTGGAGCCATGAAGAGGATTCGAACCTCCACCTGGGAACTCCCTAGCACAAGCCTTAAGCCACTTCGAATCAGGTTCGAATCCGCCTCAATGGCTCCAACTGATTTTCTCCATAATAATAATAATAATAATAATATATAATAATAATAATAATAATAATAATAATATAAAAATAATTAATTCTTCAATCATAAATAGAATGGTTTCCATGCCGGCTGCTATTGCCAGCGTGCGCCATCTCGCCACAAAATTTAATTTCGGGTGTTATTACGATAATCTTTTGGGTCGAGCCTCATACCTCTAATAAACACAAACTACATATAGGTCATCGTAATGATCCTCACCATTACAAATAAGAGCTTCCCGATGGTTACAGCAGCTGAACGCGTCTGGTAAGGATCTGGAAGACGTTGCCAGATGCTATTGTTTGTATTTGGAAACTCTTTGATTTTTAATTAACCCGTTTGAAAACTCCAGTAATAAGTAATGATTTTTTTTCTGTAATTTGCGTAGATATATTTAGTTTCATTGTTTTATTATTGCTGAATATGTACATGTTTGATATGCAATTCTTCAGTGTAAACCGTAGATAAAGTCAATATTGACTTAATCTACCGATTCCATTAATGAACCGCATATTAAACCACGCACGCACGCGCGCGCACACACACACACACACACACACACACACACACACACACACTTTCTTGGATACAAGAAAGTGAGCTTCAAGGTAATGTACTCAAACATTGATGGGATTACCAATAAAGCAAGTGAACTGGCTGAAAGGGTGCAAGAAGAAAACCCTGAGTAGTAGGACTAACAGAAACAAATTGTCAGGAGTGATAACAGATGCTGTGTTTTCAAAGGACTACTATATAGTAAGGAAAGAGAGGGAAGGGAGAGGAGGTGGAGGAGTGGCCCTGCTGATAAGGAAGGACTGGAGTTTTGATGAGATGGAATATTCTGGGCTGTGACGGATTCAGAGATTACATAACAGGAACTATAACAATGGGTGGACCTAAGATAATAGTGGCAGCATGTACAACCCTCCCCTAAATGACAGAAGACCTAGACATGAGTTTGATAGGAACAACATGGCAACCATTAATATAATAGGGAGAGCAGCTTCAGTTGCCTGCAGGAATGGCTCCAGACTCTTAATCATGGGCGATTTCAACCATGGAAAGATAGACTGGGAGAATGAATGGGGACCCACATGGTGGTGCAGATACCTGGAGTGCTAAACTCTTGGAAGTGGCAACTAGGAATTTTCTGAGCCAGCATGTCAAGGAACCCACAAGAGTGAGAGGCAATGATGAACCAGCTAGACTCGACTTGATATTCACCCTGAATGAGTCAGAAATAAGGGAAGTCAAAGTGGAAGCCCCTATAGGAATGAGTGACCACAGTGTACTGACCTTTGAGTACTTCGTGGAGGTAGGGATAACCTATCCAAGGATGAGATTGGAAGGTAAAAGACTAAATTACCGAAAGAGGAAAATATGAAGAGATGAGGAGCTTCCTCAGAGGAATACCATGGGAAACAGAACAGAACTTAGAGACAAGAATGTGCAGGTCATGATGGATTTTGTCACCCTTTAGTGCCAGGAAGCTGCAGACAGGTTATCCCTGTCCAAAGGAGAAAAAACGAAAAACAACAGAAAAACCCAAGGTTCAACCAGGAATGCAGGGTAGCGAAGCAACTGAGTAAAAGAACATGGAGAAATTACAGAAATAACAGAACACCTGAGAGCAGGGGGAGATACCAGAGGGCCAGAATTGAGTACCTCAGAGTGAGGAGAGAAGCAGAGAGACAGTTTGAAAATGACATCGCGAGTAAAGCCAAGACCCAACCAAAGCTGCTCCACAGCCAGCCACATCAGGAGGAAAACAGCAGTGAAAGAACAAGTGGATGAAGCTGCGGAAAGCGGAGAACAGATACACAGAGAATGACAAGGAGGTGTTGTGAAGAACTCAACAAGAGATTCCAGGAGGTCTTCACATAGAACAGGAGAAGCCCCTGCACTAAATGAGGAGGTGTGCAAACCAAGCATCCTTGGAGGAATTTGACCTCACCAGTGATGAGGTCAAAAACGTCTGCTGGAGCTGGATGTGACAAAGGCTGTTGGCCTGACAGAATCTCACCATGTGATACTAAAGGAAGGTGCAGAAGCACTAAGTGTGCCACTCTCTATGGTTGTATAACAGGTCCCTGGAAACAGGAGACTTACCAGAAAGTGGAAGACAGCTAACGTGTCCCAATATACAAGAAGGGTGACAGCAAGAGGCACGGAATTACAGGCCAGGTTTCCTTAACTTGTATACCATGCAAGGTAATGGAGAAGATCGTGAGGAAAGGCTCGTAGAGCATCTAGAGGGGAAATAACTTTGTAACGCACCACCAACATGGGGTTCAGGGATGGTAAATCGTTGCCTCACAGGTTTAATAGCATTTTATGCCCAGGCAACAAAAAATGAGGCAGGAAAAGAGAAGGGTGGGCCGACTGCATTTTCCTGGATTGCCAACAAACCTTTGACACAGTACCGCACAAAAGGCTGTTTAAAAAGTTGGAGCCACAGGCAGGAGTAAAGGGAAGGGTCTCCAGTGGATAAGGGAGTACTTAAGCCACAGGAAACAGCGAGTAACGGTGAGGGGGGAGACATCAGAGTGGCGAGATGTCACCAGCGGAGTCCCACAGGCTCAGTACTTGGACCCCAGCCTGTTTCTAATATATGTGAACGATCTTCCGGAGGGTATAGACCTCATTCCTCTCAATGTTTGCTGATGATGCAAAAAGTTATGAGAAGAATCAAGACGGATGAAGATAGACAGAGACTACAGGATGACCTGGATAAACTGGAGGAATGGTCTAGGAAAATGGCTACTAAAGTTCCAACTCGGGAAAGTGTAGGTGATGAAATTCAGGAGAAGGGAAGCAGGAGGCTGAACACAGGTATCATTTGGGAGGGGAAATCCTACAAGAGCTCAACTAGAGAGAAAGATCTGGGGGTTGATATCACACGAACCTGTCCCCAGAAGCCCACATCAAAAGAATATCATCAGCGGTCTATATGCTGGACTGGCCAACATAAGAACTGCCTTTAGAAATTTGTGTAAG
>WNGS01005451.1:13420658-13472088 GCA_020271785.1 Procambarus virginalis
ACAAGTATTATTCATTATACAGTTAGTCTTTTTCTTTTAGTCAACCTAGGACAAATATGACATTCAGAGAAATCCTTTTCCAATTAACCAAGATGCAAGAGCACTAGTTAGAGGGGATAGAAGCCCTAAACAAGAAAATAATAAACACAGAATATGCATATTCAATGAAATCCTTTAAATGAAAACTTGCTGCCAATATACACCATTATCTTTATACCTAACTAGATATATATATATATAGAGAGAGAGAGATAAATATAGACATACATTGAGATTTATAGTGAGAAATATTGAGAGGTAGTTTGTGTAATTGAGTTGAGAGAAGAAGTTGCTGGTGCAAAAGCCCCTGGTTAGGAAAACAAAATAGGCATAAGTAATTATCAAAGAAAGCACCAAGCCAGGGAGACTATGCAACACCATTAAGTGTTACTAGATATTCAAAAGCACTAATATCATTTAAAATGCCAATACAAGAACAAAAGTACACAAGGCAATGATAGAGAAGATATCAGATTCATTAAGGATTCTCGACAAATGACCACGAGGAACAGTTGGGAAGGAAGATGCAATCATCCTGAAAATAGGGCATTCTACAAGGAAGTGCATGACTAAGTTGGACAATACAGTTCAGACAGTAGGAGCAGGCAACATTGTATTAAGTCCCCCAAATTGAGCGTGTATGGTCAATATGTAACCTAGCCAGTGTCGTTTCCCACTACCAATTACAGAGGAAGGGGATAGAATACCTTTAAGAGTGCACAATTTGTTTCTTGTAACATCATACTAATGACCCTGCCAACAGTTGTGGATTGAGGAATTAATAAGTAGAAATCTAAATTATAGTAGAGATAAGTAGAAAAATAAAATTTTGGGACATGGGATAAGTGTGGACAGTCTCCTTAGCAGCAATGTCTGCATATTCAAGGTAACACCAATATATAGAGTAATGGAGTGAGATTGCAAAGAAAGATGTTCAAGAAAAAGGCATTTCATAACAGTAAGAGGGGGTAGAAGCCTTAACCATGTAGATCAAGGTCTTGCAAAACTTACGTGAGATCCTCCCTAGGGGCAAGGCTGGAACATCACAAGGAAAGAATGCAAATATGAACCAAAAGGGAATCGTGAAACATACATCGAATAGAATACATGAAAACGGTTGAGAGGCAATGCAGTAGGCAGGGCAGCCATTATCAAGCTTATTTGCACTCCTCTCTCTCTCATGCTGCCTAGTGATGAGTATAGTGATGAGTGATAAGCACCTCAGGAAGTATAGGACAAGTGCAAAGTAATTATCAAAAGCACCAAGCCAGAAAGACTGTGAAGCATCTGCATTTGAATTTTATCGAGGGACAAAGATGCATGACTGTAACAGGGACACTACAGTTCAGACAAGGAGCAGCAGAATGATGCTCCATTAAGTGCCCACGAGTTAAATGCGTATTGCCAATATGTAATCTCGCCAGAGCTGTTTCCCACCACCAGTTATGGCGACAGCCTGCCCCTTGGCCTTCCTCCTATCTTTAAGAGTATGCAGTTTGTTACAAGTAACAGAAGACCAATGATCCTGCTGATGGGCACGGATTGAGGAATGAATGAATGGGTAGAAATCGGAATAAGGAATGCCCTTTCGGGAAATATGACAAGTGCGGATAGCTTTCTTAGCAGCATTGTCCGCACACTCATTTGGGGGAATACCACTATGGTTGGGAATCCAGCAAAACTCAACCTGTTTAAATCCGGTATAGAGATTAGCAGCAGCTGATATTGGATTTCAACATGACTCCAAAGCCATGAGAACACTATGAGAGTCACCCACAATGACAAAGGGGCACTGATGGAAAAGCAATTGACAAAGGGCAAACTAGAGAATACAGTTCAGCCGTGCAGATACTAGCCTCTGGAGGTAGGCAGCACACATACGTTTGTTGTCTTTCCAGACCAAAGTAACCAACACCGTTGGCAGACTTGGACCGATCTGTGACTAGCCTCTCTTTATTTTAATGTCATGACCTCATGCTCCACAGCATCACTGGAAAACCATAGCCTGGCCAAAGTCTCAATAAACATCTAGGGTTAAGTAAAAAGGCATAAAATACACCAGTTTACTGGGGCATATAAAACAGGTCACCGTAAAACAATAAGAAACTAAAATTCTCTACAACTGATACTCTATCACAATAATCCAGCTGCATCACAGCTCTTCAAAATCATTAATAGGCATTAAACTGCACACCCTCGAGACTAGCTAACACCAGGCTCTATCCTGGCGCAGTGGTACACTAACCCCTAGCATGCTTGAAATAAAAATACAGGATGGAGGTGTCACACATTAATAATTAGTGGGTGAGGACTCAATAGCATATCAAAGCACAGTAGCAATTACTTAAGGTCCTCAATTACCCACCTCAATATGTATACATAAAATCACCTACCACCTGGCATAATTGATGTACATCGGTAGTCTGATCCTCTTGGTCTTATGTACAACAGCATAATTATATACAGTATATACTAGTAATCCATAAATACATAAAATGCCACTCAAATCAAGAGGGTAGTCAAAGGCAACAGGATAAGTGCAAAGAAAAATGTTCAAGGAAAAGAACAACAGAACAGGTAAAAGCCTTTACCATGCAAGTCAAAGACTTGCAAAAAATTCGCAAGTGGGACCCACCAAGGAGGTACGGATGGAACGACACAAGGAGACATTGCTAACACAAACTGAAAGGGAAGTGTCTAGGCAAGACATCCGAACAGAAAAAGGAAGGAGGTGAAAGGGAACAGGGGCCCACCAGAGGGGCAACAGTCAAAGCCCTCCAGAAGCAGGATTGAGGATGTTGCAGAGACCTCGCGAGGTAGCAAACGTAATGATGATCTCAATGATCCTGGAGTGACATGATGTCCACTTCAATGTACAAGCTCTGGATAGAGGACGAACAACAGGCACCAGAGCTGAGGCACAACCCAGTATGATATAGAGCATCAAGATGGTGAAGGATCAAAGAAGAGGCAGAGTAGGAGGCTGGGCAGCTGTAATCCAGTTTAGACGGCACAGGAGAAGAGGGTGCGTCTATCAGCACCCCAGGAAGTACCGGAGAAGACACAAAGGAGCACAAGGGCCTTAGTGCATTCAATCCGAATGCAAGAGATATGAAGTGACTAAGACAAATGTCAAATATCAACTCCAAAAGTCTAGTAGAATCTTAGTAGTAGTAGACAGGGACTACCATAGAAGTCAAACTCTACCCTGAGAAACACCTTCGAATTGGGGAAAGGAGGCATGGGGGCAACCAAGACAAACAAGTGTCAAAGATCAATCCCAAAAGTTTAGCACAATCTATATAGACGAAGAATACCATAGTGACAAAGGGGTACAAAGAACAACCTGCTTTCGAGTAAAAGTAATTATCAAATAAGGCAGACAATGTAGCACTGTCAGTGTCACTGGGTCTTTAAAAAGCAATAAATATCATTGAGGATGCTAATATGAGAACAAAAGCACATAAGGAGAGTAATATTAATGATATCAGATTCAGTAAGGATTCTACTGAGGGGCAAATGACCATGAGAGAGAGACTGTTCAACACTGTATGAACATCCGAGGTCCACAGCTGTTCAATATCCTCCCAGTAAGTAAAGAAATATTGCCGGAACTAAAGTGGAAGTCTCCAAGAAAAAGCCAGACACTTTTCTGCATCAAGTGCTTGACCAACCAGGCTGTAGTGGATATGTGGGCCACTCCAAGCAACAGCCTAGATAATTAATCTCTCATAAGTCAAGCCTGGCCCTAGGCCAGACTTGGGGAGTAGAACTAGCACCTCATCCGTACAATCCATCTGCTATTGCACTGTACCTGGTGTTTTTTGTTATAAGTAATTATCAAAATAAGTTGCCAAGCTTGAAAGGTCATTTAGTCTTCTGATGTTCTAATGCTCTGCCATACTTCCTCTTGAAGTTATTTATCGAGATAAGTTGTAAGATTTCTGCTTAAGCACATTTCATATTGTTTACCGCCACTGAATAAATATTATATTACTCATTCATGTTCCCAAATTCTGTGTTCCATAGTTCTGCTTTCCCTTGTCTGGAAAAACTATTACATCTACTCCTCTCAATATTTTATACAGTACATGTATGTTATCTCGTCCTCCTTTTTACAGTGTAGTTAGGTCAAGCTCTATTAAACTGTCATCATAATTCAACTCTGGTGCTAATCTGTTAACAGAATTCTGGCCTGTTTAATGTGCATACAGATGCTTTTTGATGTATTGAGAGGTGGACAGGGGCATCCTTTCCTGGATATGCAATCAGGAAGTTTTGGGTTGCACTTCTGCTCTCTTTACTGCTTGCTGTGGCAGTATACAAGCAAAAACGCCTGCTGACACTGGACTCCTGTTTGGGTCATTGAACTACCCGAGAGGGAGCCTGACAGCTAAGTGGACAGCGTTTCGGGTTTGTAGTCCTGAGGTTCTGGGTTCGATCCTCAGTGGAGGCAGAGACAAATGGGCACAGTTTCTTTCACCCTGATGCCCCTATTACCTAGCAGTAAATAGGTACCTAGGAGTTACAGCTGCTACGGGCTGCTTCCTGGGTGTGTGTAACAAAAAAAAGAAGCCTGTTCAAGGACTGGCCACGGGGATGCTAAGCCCTGAAATCAAGATAACCTGCTGAAGGGGTTCGCTGTGAGGGGTCACCGTATGTGGATGGATATGAGTATCTGGACTTAGTGAGGACGGTGTCATGGGAGTGGACAAAAGCCTTTTGCCCTCATTTCACCAGACTGTACAGTATCTGTAGTTTTTCCTGGCTGCTTGCTTTTTCTTAATTTTTTTTCATTTATGCTCTCATCTCTTTGCCTGCCCTGACTTTCCGATTCTGTGCTTGGGCTCCAGCTGTTGTGTCTGAGGTGGTGTCTTTGGCCTAGTATGTCTTTCTGCTGCTTCCTGGATTGCAGGTTTGTGTCTCGGACAGGATCTTTGTACTGTACCCAGTTTATCTAGACTTCTCTATGTACGCTATCTCATTTCTCTGGTGGACACCATTGTGGATCACTTATTGTTTTGCTTTTCTTAGTGTGGCAATAGAATTATTTTCCTGAACCCTGAGATTAGATGTTATTTTGAGTTATGTAACTTGTCCTGCACTCTTTTGTGAAGTTTGTCTTTTTCCCTGCTTCTCTGGTCTTCTTGCACTTGTCTTTTAATGTTTTGTTCTACTTTTCATGACCCAATTCATAGTGGTTTATTATGCCCAAAGCAAGGCATGCCCATTCTCTATAGGTTCAGTATCTTTTTACCTTCTGGGAAGGCGTACCCCATGCTTTTGAGCAGTGACTCTGGTCATCGAAGCTGTTACACATTATTTGAACGTCTTTAGGCCTGGAACCTCTGGTTCTAGACCGAGTTGGGGTTGGCATCTGACCCTCTTGCGGCACTTGAACAAGACCCCAGAGAAACCTGGGTTCTCTGAGGTCTGGTTCTGTTCTATCATCTGGCAGGCTTTCTGCCTTTACCTGGTAGAGGTCTTTTGTTACTTTGCCCGATTTTTTTTTTTTTATCCATGGTTGCTGCCTGGGCTCAGGGTTTTTAGGCAATCCATCCAGAGGTCATCTGTTTTTTTATTTTTTGTTCCTTATTGAATGCTCCTTGACCATCTGTATCTCAAATACCTAAGTGTAGTTACGGGATGAAAGCAATGTTCATAGTGTCCCATCATCCCTAGTACCCTGTCATATGATGCTTGGAAACTACTGAATTTTGGCATTAATTGGCTTCTCACTTGTTCCAGCTGTCTACGGCTCTGCTGAACATTTTTTTTTTTAATTTTTGGCACCCTTGTTTCCTTAGCTTGAATCAATGACCTCTTGTTCTTTAAGTTGCAGGTTTCACAAATTCCTCTGTCAGTTTGTTCATTCCTGTTACTATTTCATGTGTAGTAATTATATCTTTTTCTTCTTTCTAGCTTGGTATATTTAACATCTCTAGCTTCTCTTTGTAGCTCATTTTTTTTCAGTTCCAGAAGCCAGTATACTGGAGTGAATAATATGGAAGGAAATGCAGAATAGAACCAGTGAAGAGCAGGGGTGCCATAGGCACAATCAGAGAACACTGTATAAACATCAGAGGTCCACGGTTGTTCAACATCCTCCCAGCGAGCATAAGAAATATTGCCGGAACAACCATGGACATCTTCAAGAGAAAACGGGATAGTTTTCTTCAGGAAGTGTTGGACCAACCAGATTGTGGTGGATATGTGGGCCTGCAGGTCGCTCCAAGCAACAGCCTGTTGGATTAACTCTTTCAAGTCAAGGCTGGCCCTGGGCCTGGTTTGAGTACATACAGGGAATTACCAGGGAGAAGGCAGAACCACAGGCAGTTAAAACAAAGATGAGAACCAAGGCTGAGACCTGACCCAAGGCCACACAAGGAAGCCGAGGCCTGGAAATATTTATGAAATACTGGGCTGCCAGAATCACCACCAAACACAGCATATGATGTACCTCAAGCTGGAAAGAGAGTCGGCCACAAACACCCACCAGAGCTAAAAGAACAAAAACCCTGCCTCTAGAGAGCATTAAGCTCTCTGGCCCAACAACCAGAGAAGTGACCAAAAAGAGCCCCAGAAAAGGAATCCTGGTCTCGAATGTCTCGCAAAGCCAAAGGAAAGAGGCAGCATCGAACACTCTACTCCATGAAAATGGGAAGGAACTGGGACAGACTTTCCACAAGAGTAATGGGCACTCCTCGAACATGAAGTGCACAGAGAAACCTAGAGAATCCAGCATTAGAGCTACTCACATCATCCAACTCCAAAGTGGCAATGGACCAAAGCGACCTTCCCCCCCCCAGTTCAGACAATGGACCACTGGGACACAACCCAAATAAGAGCTGGAGCACAGAGCTTGGAGGAATCCAAATCCTCCTCAGAGCATTCCACGCAGCCACACACTCCCACACCATAATGTGCACCCGATGAAGGATAAGAGACCATCTACCCTGAGCGGCCAGGTTAGGGCTGGTAACCAAGCCCCAGCCTAGAGCCAAGGCTTCCTTGAAGACATCAAGCAAGGAAAAAGGCAGGTGCCAGAGAACTGAACCCCAAAAAGCCCAAAGAGAAAGCTGGTAATGCAGCAGTCGGCAAAGGGCCAACAGAGTCTGTACCCAGTGATCGCAGTGGCTGTGAAAGGGACGGCCTCGCAGAAATCAGAATAAACTCTGAAGTCACACCTTGTGCAATGTAAGAACCATGTAGGCAAAGTTCAGACTCCTGCACAACCTCTTGAGCAACTGCCAAATGACCTGGCATTTGTCTCGACATCAACAGATGGTGGCTGGAGCAAAGCTGCCAGAGGAATGGAAAGTGATGCCGATCAGGAATCCAAAACGAGGCCCAGCAAAGTCTGAACCTGAGACAGAACCAACTAAGACTTCTGCCAGTTCACCAGGAACCCGAACCCAGCAAGTTGAAAAAGAACCAGATCTCTGACTAGCACACACACGAATTGACTAAGAGCCCACACTAGCCACTCGTCAAGGTAGGACAGAACATGAAACTACAGCACTGAAGATGAGCCACCACAACTTGGGCCAACTTTTTAAAAACTCGGGAATCCAGAGTCAAACCAAATGGAAGAACCAAAAAGCACAATGCCTGATGTCCCACTATGAAAACTACCCACTCCATGCACCTCAGGTGTATAGGAACCTGCCAATATGCATCTCGAAGCTCTATGGATGTTCATCCAAGCACTTGGGTGCTTAAAGCCATCCAAGTAAACACATCCAAGACCAAGCAAACTTGGGCAAACTTGGTCATCTTGAAAGTGGGTCAAGTTATGTGTCAGTTCAGCCCCAAAAGATTGAGGATGTACCAGATCTTAACCAAGTCCTGTTTTGAGACCAGAAAGAGACTAGACACCCATTGAAGCAGCATGATCGAAATGACCACCTCAAAATGACCTGTAACAGGCAAGAGAAAGAAGCTTGCCCGGAAAATCCTGCCCCACACAAAAGGGAGGGGAAGGGACCAGCTCCACTGCAGGCCGCATAAGACAACTCAAAGCCCACCAATTGTGGAACCAAGAGCTGACAAGCTGGGTGAGCTGCCCCCCCACCACCCCATCAAAGGGAAGAACTGCAAAAAAAAAAAAAAAAAACCTGTGTGAACTATGAGAAGCAGGAGCTCTCTATGAAGAGCAAGCATGGTGCTGACCAGCCAAGAAAGGAACTGCCATGGAAGGTGCATACATCCCAGAATCAGGCCTCACCAATGGTCTACCTCGACCAACAGGTGATGCCTCAGCCCAGTCCTGACCACCTCTAAGGACGAGAATGAGAAACCCTAGAACATGAAAGATCCAAATTAGTCTGACAGGAAGCAGCCACAGAGGACAAGAACTAAACAACGACCTCCTCCTAGAAAGAGGTGTGAAAACGGGGACACAAACAAGGGGGTCATGGATGTCAAATTCAACAACTGGGTCAACTCAGCATGTCGAGACATGAAGGAGGATGGCACAATGTGGGGACCACCTCCCAGATGGGAACGTACAGCTTGGGAAGAGCCACTGAAAGCCACAACCGACATCAAAAACCCCGTCTGTAGACCCTGAGCTGAGTACCTCAACGTTCTCATCGAGCAAATCAGAATACAGCTCAACGAGTGCCACCAACAAAGGCATATGGGCATGGAGCTACAACAAGCCAACATCCCAGGAAAGAGTAGGAGCAAGCAGGCAGTTATTGAGTGGCTCAAAACAAGGCCACCCAAAAAACACCTGAAACCATGATCGTCACCTCAGGCCACTCGAGTGTGGGGGAATGACAAAAACTGTGATAAGCCCCTAAGGACAACAGTGGTCTGTGCCTAGGTGTCCTGTACCAGGTAGGACACCCAGGCACTGGGAATGTTATGCAGGACTTAAAAATAAACATTAAGGACATGAGCCACCAGTATAACCCACCAGCCAATGTTGCTCCCAACCCAGGTCAAGACAAGAGGCCTCAAGACCCCTGACTCACCTAAGTGAGGACCACCTCAAGCAAGGAGGACTTCTAAGGAAGCAACCTCCCCTCCCCCAAACACATCAGAGAAGAAAATTGTCAGTACTAGGGCAGCACCAAGGAGCATCCAGAAAAGCACACTGAATACCAGGTTCATGCTACACAACAGTTTGTATTCATGAATACAAACACTACAAATGACAAGGTCCCAAGAGCACTTAGCTAAAAAACAATGAAGACTGCACTGTAGAGAGGCGACTCAAGAACCCTACAGCAGTCACGTGGTTGTGCCCACACCAGCATAAGAACCGAGAGCTCAAGCCCTTGACGATTGTGCGGCCCCCTTCCCTCAAAATAAGTGGGGGAGGTGGGGTGAATGTGCACACACTAGTTTCAAGAGATTCAATTGTTTACACAGTTGGGGGAGTTCATTAGGCAGGTTGCAAGGCTCAAGTCTTTTTTTGAACTTGGCAGTTGTTTGTTTTGGTTAGCTAACTTTCTGGATACTTTCCCTGGTGAGGTGACCGACTGTCATCTCCCTGCCCATCTTTGTGGTGAATGCCAGGAACTTGCTCTGGTCCCTGTTATGCCTAAGAACTGCACAGACGATGCTACCTACTAGTTGGGAGCCTCTGTGAGATAGCTTCATGGAGCCATAAGGGTTTTCCCCAGAAATGTTGTCACAACCAACATGTTGAACTACCATACTGCACTGTATGGGTATTTCATTTGTTTTATACAATACAGAGTTAACTGTGTGCACTGTGTTGATCCCCTATTGAATAACAAATTATTAAATTTGAATATGTTTTAATGATTTACAGTATTCATAAAAATAACACAACTAAGGAAATAGCGTTCACTCAATATATACAAGGTGAATATAAATTCACCCGATATATACAAGCAAGAGGTAAATGTAGATTCGTGGCTTTTCAAAAGAATCAAGTCAAACAACAATCTTTTTATATACAATATAATGGAATTCTTCACATAAGCCTCTGTTTCACATGCAACATTGCCACCTATTAGCATTCAAAACTGTTTACAATGTTCACAAAATTAAATCACGAATACCTGAATGTTGAAAGCGAGTCTGGGACAGAAAGCCTGTTTAGCTCTCAAAATGCGGTCATCATCATGTGTTGTTAATCATCTAGTGCAATACAATCATATGAAGACATACATATTATGTCAACATTTCAATACAATGTTTCCCATATGGTTACAAAAGGTCAATGGTGTCTTCCAGTGGTCATGGAAGGCCATAAAATAATTTGGAGTCAGACAGACTTCAGTTCCTAGGTTCCTCATCAACAAATGATCTTCACTACATTTTGAATACAGATGTACAATTTCACAAGATAAAACAAAGACAAAAAATTCTCTTTTTTTTTGGGGGGGGGGGAGGGGGGAGTTGTTCACAGGCAGGGTGCCAATTTTGATATCTGTATTTTAGGGGGCAATATTCTGACATTTCACTCCCTTTACAGCTTGTAATAACATCAAGGAAGCCCACTGAGTACTACACACCAATATAAAGTACTGTGCAGGGTATATAACTCTTATTCATAATTCAGAGCAAGGAAAATGTTCAAATATTTGTTAAGTAAGTTATGGGAAGTGTGTGTACAGTATAAAAGGAAACATTTAATGTTATATATATATATAGGCAAGGTTCTTTCACATAAAACATTTAAAATTCAAAACTCATTTCCACAAAATATGGTGGAGGATGGTGTGCTACTACAAGAGAACCATTTACTGAATGTACCAGAATGAGTGCATATTAAGGAAGTACTCACTAGGTCCATCAAACAGTGCTTATTATGAATTATACATATGTCATATACAGTACAGTAATTGCACATTAGTGTACTATTACAGAGAAATATAATGAAAACTTTTTTCTCTATATTTAAGAAAGTATAATAACCAATTTGGAGATCTTTCACAAACTTTAGGTTTAAAAATAATAAACTTCCTGTAAATGTAAGTGCAATTAACAAACTGTAGCATTAGAAAAAATAAAATATAAAAATTATTAATACAGTAATATATTTTAAAGCATGCAGGCGATGAGTCACAATAACGTGGCTGAAGTATGTTGACCAGACCACACACTAGAAGGTGAAGGGACGACGACAATCAACTTGAGAATGGCCCAGGACGGACCGAAACGTCGTCGTCCCTTCACCTTCTAGTGTGTGGTCTAGTAAACATATTTTAAAGCATGTCGTTTTCTCGTGGTTTTTACAATCCGTGGTGGGAGTCTAGAATAATGTTACCCTGAGAGTCTCTTATGCGGGTTCGTCCTGTTTTATAACGAGTTTCTGTCCTTCCATCCCGGTGCACAATCTTGACCGTTCCATCTGGGTATTCTCGCCGTTTTTCTGAAAGGGTGTGAATTTCTCTCTGGCCATTAACAAATTCAAATACTTTGCTGCCATCCGGGTTTGAGCGAACAACCGTACCATCTTTCATAATGCACATTTCGATACCGTCTTGAGAAATAATTTTTCGAGAGTTATCTGTAAAAATAACCTCTGAAGAGCCATCTGGAAGGCGGGTTTCTTTCTGACCGCTGGGAAATACTAACACTTCCTTTCCATCATTGAAGGTTGTATGACTTGTGTGATCAGTTCCATATATATAAACTGTTCTATCTTGGTGTATCTCTTTTCTATCTCCATTATAGTAACTAACAACTACTAATCCATTTAAATAAATTTCCTTTTTATTACCATTTGCATAAACAATTTCTTTTGTTCCATCATCTCTAAACGACTCTGTAAACTCAGAATTCTTATCATCAAGAGGGACAGTAGTATTTTGAGTAATTTGAAGACTTCCTGTAGGCAGGTTAACTTGTCTCATATCTTTGTGATGCTGATAGGCCTCGCCTAAATTAATCTGAATTTGTTCATCAACTAGAGGGGATTGAAAGACTAAGTTGGTTTCGTGGTTGCCAGCGTCTTGACCACCTTTACCATGTGTTGCGCTCAACGTACTAGGCTCGCATTTCTCCTCATTACTGGCCCCAATGCCTTTTCCTTCTATCTTAGCTAGTTTGTCCAATGATCTGGTAACACTATTAACTGTTGCAGCTTTTACCTTTGGTCTTGGGTTTTCTCTTGCTGTATTTCCTGCTTTATTTACAACAACTTTTTTTCCAGTTAGTTTTATTCGGTCAAGTTCATGCTTAAGTTGCAAGTTTTCTTTCCCCAAACTCTGAAATTGTAACATTTTCTCTTTCAGTTGATTATTTTCAACTTCTAAGTTCTTTATCTTTTCATTTAATTTTTTAACAGTATACTGATGCAAGGACTCTTTCTTTTTTCCATTGTCTTGTAAATCTTGAATTTGTTCTTTTAAATAAACTATTTCCAGTGAATTCTGGTTAGCCATTGTTATGGACGGAGATAGATGTTTAAGCCCTTGTTTTTCTTTCCAAACTGCATTTCGCTCATTATCAATGTATTCCCTAAATTTCTTTTTCTCTCTCGTAATTTCCTCTTGTAATTTATGTCTTTCTTCTGTAAGCTGTTTCTTTTCATCTATTGCCAACTCTTGGAGCTTTTGCAGTTTTGAAGTTTCCTTTTTAAATATCTTAGTTTCTTTTTCTAGTTCACAAATCTTAGCCAATAGCAGAGTCTTATAAGTTTCAATTTCATCAGTGGTAGAATGTTGCTCTTCCTGTATTTTTGGACCTGCTGTAGCCTTTCCAGCCTGTTTATGCACTGCTTCATTTCTGTAACTATCGTGAACACGTTCATTGTTGTTTGAGACTTTCTTTTGGTCTGAATGCTTTTTTGAATATCTATCCTTGCCAAATATAGACCATATATAGTTTGATGCACTGTTTTGTTTTTGCTGTGGAGGAGAGAAATGCAGTACAGCAGGTTGTAAGCCCGCTTCTTGTCTCAGATCATTGGTAAGAAGCTTACTTGATGCAGAACTCTTGCAAGACTTATCTGTGCTACACTCTTCAGTTTCCTTGTTCACAGCCATTTTTGAATGAGGTATTAATGGTTCATTTAGGTTAAGATGTGCTAAAGCTTCCATATCTAATGTTGTGGCAAGATCACTATCCTCTTCAGTTAAAGTGGGCGCATCAGTCAGTGTGTCTTCATCAGTTTCTGAAAGTTCATATTCTAATACTTCTACTCCCTCATTCCTGAAGTGCACATGTGGCTTAGGAAGAAAGACATCTTGTGAAAGAGCTGGAGTACTGGTGGCATTAGTGTTTGCATGAGAAACACTGCATGCAAACCGTGATGCTGCGCCATGAGATATGGATGCATGTTGATCACCAAAGCTTTCAAAAAATGATTCGATTTCAGCTTCTGACACATCATGCTCCTCTAATTCGATAATAGCCCTTAGTTGTTCGAGAACCTGACTTATATTTAATTCTTTCTGTTGTAGTATATGTGAGGAAAACTCTTCATAGTCCTTAGAAGATTTCAATCTGTCAAGCAAATTAAGATTAGGAGTATCAGGGTCAAACAAACATTTCTTTGGGGCCATTTCTCCATCATTGCAGTTTAGTCTCTCTTGAGATATTAAAGGGGGTGTTGAATGCAAAGGGGTAGATGCCATTGAATGTAGTCCGCGCTGCAGCAGTTGCAGCACCGTCGACGAGTTGGAGGAGAAACTTGAATCTGCTGCCAGTTCCTCTAATTTCTCAAATGCAGATAATTCTTCCCTTTCTTTTAAACTCTGATTATAAAGTTCTACATTTGAGACTGATGGATTTGGATGGGTTTCTGGACAAAGCTGAACAAGTTCAAATTCTTTATCACACTTCTGCCACTTTTCATTTGATAAGGCCGTACAAGCTATACTATCCACCTCATTCACAAATTTATTGGTTGTCATATCTGGGGGTATCTTTAGCTGAAGACAGTTTATTGGTCTTTTGGTTGTTTTTCTTATATTTTTTCCCCGTGCAGAATTATCAGTAATAGATGTTTTGACATTTGTAGACTCAGGATTACTAATGATTTTTAATTCCTGTCTTTTAACCGTATTTATTGTATCAGAATTGTTAGAATTTGCTGAAGAATATGATTTTTTCAGCTGCATTGACTTCATGCCAAATCTTGCTGTTCCCTCACCTTTCTTCAGGTACTTATGCTTTGGCTTTGGTTTATCATCATATTCCTCAGCAATATTGCTAACAGGGTTTCTAGCAGGAGAGAGAAATTTGGACACAGTTTTTTCAGAAATGCCCCTTAAAAAGGCAAATTTTTGTTCAGCATTAGATTTGTATTTTTCAGAATGATAAACGGCACTTTCTTGTCTTTCTTCTAAAATTTGTTCAGAATTATTTGAATGAGCACTTGCAATTTGTGTTTTTGTACTCTCATTATTTGACATTACAGTGTTCATATTACTAGCTGGAGTAATATCTTTTACATTAATGATGTTACTAATTTGACTCCTCAGATCAACTTGTTCTTGATATTCCTCAACAGATTTTGTTTCACATTCTTCTAATGTATCTCTATTTAACGAGCATTCTGGAGATGTTAAAGAAACGCAATCAGTTGTGTTCTTACGAGGGGGCCATGTTGTTAATGCTTCATCAATAAATGCAGTACTTTTGCAGACATTGATTGCATCCTGTGAAAAGAAAGGCTTTGCATTGCACTTTTTCAAGCATCGCCCTCTCTCTAGGTGGGTGATCTCCCCCTCTCTCTCATCCTCAGTGCCCGAGGTTGAAACTGTTTCCAATTCTTGAAATTTGCTTAATGCCAAATTACACACATTTCTATTCTCAAATGTGTTTTCAGGGTGAAAATACACAGAATCCTTTGTTGTTTGAGATGAAAAGTCACTGTTAATGGTTGGCACTGCAGTCTGGGTATTTCTAGAGGTGAGAGGTGGTGAGTCAAGATTGAAGGCTTGGACTTGAGCAAGTTTCTCCCTATGTTTCTCCTGCCACTTTCTTATCTCCTTCAATCTTTCAAGCATAGTTTCAGATGGTGACTGCACATTTAATTCTAAATTCAGTTGTCCTTTCTCTTGATTATTTTTCCCCGTTTCTTGGACAAACACACCATGCTTATCGTTTTCCATTTTAAAGAAGGATAGAAAAGACACTAATAAATCTAATGGCATTAAAAATAGATATCATTTATGTCAAATAAAAAAATAGATTATGAGCCACATCTATGATATGATGCAAGTTTAATTTTTCATGTACTGTAATAACTTATGAGTGCACAACATATATAGGCACAATTTATAGAACGGCACAAAATATAGTTTCACAAAAATAAAAGAAATATTGCAACAATTAATTTCCAATGCATTTACTTACTTTCTTTCATTGTACAGTACAAAATAAGTAAAACTGTAAAGTTTAATAGTTCCAACAAAATTTCTCTTAATAGTACTGTACTATAAATCACTTAAAAGCTTAGGTCAAATATTTCTCATGGTTGCTAATATAAGCTAGTTTTCTTCATTATACGAAAGAACTCATCTTGGTTAATTTCATTGTCACCATCTCGATCAGCTTCTTCAATCATCTCTTGCAGTTCCTCATCAGTTAGATTTTCACCCAAGGCTTCTGCAACACGTTTCAAGTTGGCAAAAGAAATTTTGCCAGTGTTGTCATCATCAAAAAGCTTAAAAGCTTTTAAAATTTCCTCCTTCACATCTTTTTCAGCCATCTTAATAGTCATAATATGAAGAAATTCTTCAAATCTGATCTTGCCACTTTCATCTTTATCAATTTCTGCAACCATTTTCTTTATCTCTTCCTTCTTAGGTTCAAACCCAAGTGCTCTCATGGCTACTTTCAATTCTTTGGGGTCAATTGTACCTGTGCCATTGGGGTCAAAGAGATCAAAAGCCTCCTTGATGTCATTCTTCTGTTCCTCAGTGAGTTCGAACTTTGTACTACCAGATCGTCGTTTACCTCCCGCACTAGTTATTGATGGACGCTTGTACTGACTCGACATTTCCTAACACAACCTGAAAAAATACAGTAGTACAATTTCAAAAATGTGTGTTAACATAAACAATGAAAACTTTATTTTCACATATGCCTTATAAATACAATAGTTCCTACCTTAGAGAAAACATGGCTGGAAAATATCCGTAGCATCAAGTCCTCTATTGTCACACTGTACCAAGTTAGTGCTTTCTTAATTATTTTACCTTGTATCAGACAAAAGTGAAAGGAATTGTGTTTTATGAACATGGGATCAAAAACAGGTGGAAAGAATCAAGAGTTAAATGTAATGAAATGCCCCCTTTCTGGTTGGGCCTTAGTGGCTCCTTGTAGCTAGTTCACCGAGGTAATTCCACCCAAGTCACATCGACCCTAGGAGTTTATGTTGTCTACTGGAGACCAGAGCCTGAACCTGCCCTCCCCCCTGCCCCGCCACCTCACAGGGGTACAGAGAGCAGGGGATAGTTACAATCATCCTCACCAAGGAAACCTCTAGAAAGAAAGCACAACAAAACAGACAACTGCAAGGTTCACCGAGAGAATGACGGAAATGAGATGGCAAATGACCATAAATGATCCACCTTGCAGTTAGGTAGAAACAACTTGTTACTGCTAGCAGACACACTAGTTTTGAGGCCAAACCATCCAACAGTCTAGAGAGGTCAAAATACAAACCCCCAACAGAGATAGCTGGGTTACAATTACCCAATGCTAACCTGGTAAAGATCCGATGAGCCAGATTCAAGCCAAAAGGAGGAACCTTGAACTGGCAAGCCTGATGCCCCAAAAGAAACCTTAACCAGTACTTTATCCTTGAGTGAATATGGCTATGCCAATACACATCCTTAGCCAGGGACACCATCCAGAAATCCACTTGCAAAACCAGGCACAAAGAATGAAGTTGCTCAAACCCGAGAGATCAAGAATGTACTGTGGGACTCCTGAATCTTGCTTGGGTACCCGGAACAACCAGGATACCTACCAGAAAGCAACTTTGTGAACTTTACCAAAGTCCATCCAAGTCGCAATGGTGTGTGGACCCGAGGAAAGGACTTCCAATTCATGACCCTTTAAGCTAAAGGAAGGGGAAGGGACCATCTTCTCCAGAAACCCTAGAAAACCACCCAGAAAGCCCACAAGTCATGAAACTGGCAAAATGGGCGGACATCCCCGACAGCACCGTCAAAGGGTTGAACCATGATAACCTTAGATGAAACACCCATCCACAAAGCTTGAGAATGACGTCAAGCAAAAAAAGCAAAGGCCAGAGGAAGGGCCCAAGAAGCAGGCACCACTGGGGGGGGGGGGGGGGGGAAGGCTATCCTGACAAACCACAGGCGAGGCTACAACCCTGGAAGATTGCCTCTGAGCAGGAGACACAGAGCCCCACCCCCCACCTCTGTGCCAGAATCCAACCACAGGGCAGGAAGGAAGTAGCTGTCACGCTGCCACTGAATAAGCCAAAAAGACAGCGAACACAGGAACAGGGATGAACGAAAAAGAGGAGGCGGACACAAGCGGTGGGGACCAAGCTGAATCAAAAGCCTGGGCAAGCATTGCCCACTAAAAGTAAAACAGGCAAGGAAATCTGCCACAACATCTAAAGGAAAGAAGTAAGCCCCTGGGCAAAGCTACTGAAGCCAGAAGCAGAAAAATTGACAGTAACATCTGGCAGTGAAGCCAAAACATCTAAATGACCCCAAAGCTGGTCAGAGTAAAGCTCAATCACAGTCTTAATGAGAAAAATGACCAAGTGAGTATGGATCCCGTGAACCTTGGCTGCAGAAAGCCAAGGCAGCTGCACAGAGCCCACAACTCACTCTGCAAGCACCTGGGTACAGCAAAACACATGCTAAATCCCCCCAAAACCAAGGGTTGTCTGCAAGTCGGGAAAACGCAGAAACCCTACAATGCAACTACCTTACCTTGCGATGAATTCGGGGCTCAATGTCCCACGGCATGGTTCTCAACCAGGCATCCTGGTTGCTGGATTTAGAAGTTCTAAATGTGACAAAAAAAGAGAGACTAGATCCATGAGGGAAGCAGTCATGTACCTGCAGGAGGAACCAAAAAGCGGTGAAAAGGCCAAAGGTAGGGAGAATGAATCCTTTTAAAACATGGACACACCCAAGAGAAAACGCTAGGAAGCACCACGTGGTTTTCTTGTTAACCAAGCGGAAGCTTGTCAATCGAGACATTTTTAACGAGTGGTTCGCTCATTACCTGAAATGCTCGTTGATGGAGCTGCTCGTCACCCGAGGTTCCTCTATTTCCCTTCTTTTCATTTTTCTCTTCATTTAAGATGCATACAGTGTCACCTCCAAATTCTGGATCATATTCTTCCCAACCCAATCCAGAAGATTTGCATGGAATACAAGATACCCCACCCCCAAAGATTCATCTTTTTTAATCACCAAATTTTCAATATTTCATGTAAACAAAATATAAATGAACCATCAAAATAGGTTTTAAATATGATCAATGAGTCCAAATGCAACAACTTTTTCTTATAGTCTTGCATTCATCTACAAAATCTTCAAAAACATGATTAGACACACAAGACAGAAGTTAGAATTCATATCCTAATTTTTCCCCACACACTATGGATGAATTTCAGCGAGCAAAATTTATATTTTGACTTATCATATGATAGCCAATAACCAAGAGAATCTGTTTGTAGAGGGATTTCACTCTCATTGCCAGCATCTCTCAGGATCAAGCACCTCAAAGTATTTTTCAAACTGCAGAGCCATGACACCTAAATGAGCTAAATGAAGCAGGGCATTGGATGTTCAGCTTTGAATATCCAAAACCCTGTTATGTAGCCTTATTAAGGTACCCCATGGCCAACTATTGATTCTCCTGCAGTTGCCTAACTCCTAGATGCCTAATAACAGCTACCTGAAAAAAAAGAGGCACCAGATGAAAGGAAATGATACCCAAGCACTTGTGTCCTACAGTCGAACTCAAACCTGGGACCTCTCGGCTGTGACCCGACCGCACAACACAGAACCCTGTTGTGCTGACAATGATCAGTACAGTATTTCCAGTACTGAAAAGTAGCTTTATAAAATCACATAAGTAGTACTCCACAAATGAGATCACTTTATAATGTCTTAATGTTTTTCAGCAGTACTGTATCAGAGTTTGAGTTTTTTTGCCAAACATACAAGTTATCATAAAATAACATTACTGGACCCTTTACCTAATCCAAGTGTGCCCACTCTGTATTAGTGGCTTTGAGAGAAAGTGGCTTATTTTGTTCATAAAGAATATCAAATATCATTACAGTACTGTATGTGGTACAGTGTATGAGACTTCATTCATACAAGATGAATGAATGTAACACTTCACATTTACTAAAAAATGTTAAAAACTTACTTAACTCTGCTAAACCAAACCCAACCTAAAAGCTTATCCACAGCAAATTATCACAATTTCAAGTTTACATACACCAACTTTTTGCACATTTATAACAGTACTGTTCAATTATTATACTTTAATACATGCTACAGTAAAAGAATCCAAACAGTTTACTATACCCTAGCTCAAACACTCGTGTGACATACAGTATATAGCTTTCCAGAAAAACTTTAAATCATTATACACTATAACAATTATGTGACAAGTTGGCTAAATAAAATACAGAGAACATATACAGTATGGCACACAAGACATGATAAAACACCAAATTATTGAGTTCGTCTACAATGTACTTTCTGGGAAGGAGATGAAAGAAACACATACAATACCTACAATATTAAATGAAAAATATTGAAAGGCCAAGTCCCAAATTTGTGCAGTAAAATAATATACTGGAGTGAGAATATGGTAGGAAATGCACAAGAGCTCATGAAGAGTAGAGGTGCCATAAGCACAATCAGAGAACACTGTATAAACGTCAGAGGTCCACAGTGTTCAATATTCTCCCAGCAAGTATAAGAAATATTGCCGGAACAAAAGTAAAAGTCTTAAAAAAAAAAAAAAAAGTCACAGGGCCAGACCACAGGGCCAGACCCAGGCCACAGGGCCAGACCACAGGGCCAGACCCAGACCACAGGGCCAGGCCACAGGGCCAGACCACAGGGCCAGGCCACAGGGCCAGGCCCACAGGGCCAGGCCACAGGGCCAGGCCACAGGGCCAGACCACAGGGCCAGGCCACAGGGCCAGGCCACAGGGCCAGGCCACAGGGCCAGGCCACAGGGCCAGACCACAGGGCCAGACCACAGGGCCAGGCCACAGGGCCAGGCCACAGGGCCAGGCCACGGGCCAGGCCACAGGGCCAGACCACAGGGCCAGGCCACAGGGCCAGGCCACAGGGCCAGGCCACAGGGCCAGGCCACAGGGCCAGACCACAGGGCCAGGCCACAGGGCCAGGCCACAGGGCCAGGCCACAGGGCCAGACCACAGGGCCAGACCACAGGGCCAGGCCACAGGGCCAGGCCACAGGGCCAGGCCACAGGGCCAGGCCACAGGGCCAGACCACAGGGCCAGACCACAGGGCCAGACCACAGGGCCAGCCACAGGGCCAGGCCACAGGGCCAGACCACAGGGCCAGGCCACAGGGCCAGACCACAGGGCCAGACCACAGGGCCAGACCTCCACAAACCATAACAATTACAGGCACCTACACAACCAATTTCACATCCAGTGAAGGCTCGTGGGGGGAATACCATTTGAATTGATATGATTTGTACATACAAGTGTTGTTTGGCGGTAGTAAATACCTGGTGTAGTGAGGGGGAAGGAGTGTAGGAGGGTGTGAGTCAGGAGGTGTAGCCAGCGTGCGTCCTCTCCCCACGGCGGCTACACACACACTGACGCGGGCCTCTGCCACCACCTGCTCCTACCCGTCCATAAAAGACCTCAGAATATGTAGTAGTTCGTCATCGCTATACTTGAAATAACTCTAATCTGTTTTACCTCCAACCTAACCTGAACTAATCCTCGTCTAGTCTATCTTAACCAAATGAAAATAAAAGATAAATGTTCGTGTTAGGAATGTAGTATACGGTGAGCTCTGGGGTGAGTGTGACGTCATAGATTTGTCTCTGCGGAACTTTTTGGATTCTACTGCAAATATGCCTATTTAAACTCTGTCAAAAACCGCTTTATTTAAACATGCAAATGTCTTCCATGTGGTATCAGTGAAACAAAATTAAAATATATATTTCTCAACCTTTATCATCAGTGATGAGCCCTTTAATTCATACGCTAAGTGAGCTGATATATTTATTTATTTTTTTATTTATATACAAGAAAGCACATTGGATTTATGAGATTACGGAGCATTGAAGTTTTACATTCTTGTAAAGTCACTGGATAAAATATGGATGAAGCTTCGTCTCAATGGTATTGACCAATGTTAACATACAACCTGTATACAGCATATACAACAAGTGCTTCGCTCACGTCCCTGTTCGAACCACTATTTCATAAACAGCCCGTCCTCATAAACAAAGGCTAAAAGTGGTTCCATCCACCCGCCAAACCCCTTATTTATGAATGAAAAACGGTTTACACACGACTGATTTTTGTTCGAACACTTCCGGAACAAGAACTTCGCTGACGAATTTTGTTCGAACCACAACGCTGTAAATGCTTCACCCACGACAGCCCGTCCTCCAAAGATCCAAAAGTGATTCCATCCACCCGCCAAACCCCTGTTTATGAATGAAAAACTGTTTACACACGACTCACAACTGATTTCGTTTGAACACTTCCGGAACAAGTGCTTCACTGACGAGTTTCGTTCGAACCACATCGCTATAAATGCTTCACCCACGTACTATATCTGCAAATAATGGCCAACAGAACCTAAACACCTAACCTAACCTAACCTATGCCTATATATGCACAATATGCTAATATATTATAGTATTAATTTATATTTGAGAAAATTCTTGTTTTGAATGAACAGCATGTTAAAATTTATGAATGCGTCTGTGGGGGCGACAGCTGGATGTAATGGACTTGAGTCGAGGACGGGTTGCCCACGAACTACAAATATAAATAATCGTCAACAGAACCTAAACACCTAACCTAATCTAAGCTTATTGTGCCCCCTATACTCATCCTGTGAGCAGTAGCTTATTGTGCCCCCTATACTCATCCTGTGAGCAGTAGCTTATTGTGCCCCCTATACTCATCCTGTGAGCAGTAACTTATTGTGCACCCCATGCTCATCCTGTGAGCAGTAGCTTATTGTGCACCCTATACTCCTGTGAGTGGTAGAGCCATAGGGATACGGAGCACACAGGATGCTAATTATACTTCGAGGCGGGGGTTAGTATTGATCCAGCCTCTATAGGGCAGACTACTCTATGTGGATTATTGATTCGTGGTTATTACTGTGATGATTCTGATCAGAACAGTGATTATAATGATAATAGTTGTGATTACAATGATAGTGATGATTACGATGACTGTCGAAATGATGTTGATGGTGATTATCATAGTGTGCTGATGGGGATGGTTATATTATAATAGGGGATCCTGACGGCTGCGTGGACAGCGCTCAGGGTTCTTAGTCCTGAGGTTCTGGGTTCGATCCCTGGTGAAGACGGAAACAAATAGGCAGAGTTTCTTTCACCCTAATGGCTCTGTTCACCTAGTTGTGCTGCCCTGGGAGTTAGACTGTTTCCTGGGTGTATATGAGAAAATTAGGACCAAGGACCTGTTAGTGTCTGTACAAGAATATACGAACTCTTGTATATATAAAATCTTGTATATTGTTGTATATATAAAACAATAAAAACAATATAAAAAGTGATATGATGCTCATCACAGCAAGCTGATTAACTTTTGGGTATCTATTTATTAGATATGATAGTGAAGAGAGACATTAGGTGATAGGAAACGTGTCTAATTATTTCTGCCCTATCCGGGGATCGATCCCGGGATCTCCGATTGTAAGTAGAGAACGAAGAAGCCAACTGTTCTACCGAGACCCTCCTTACGTAAGGGTTATAATTGAAAATATTTTTGTGGTAAAAGATTTAAAATACATCAATAATATATCTTTATTTTCAGGTATAAATAATTAGTTTATTACCGTGTCAATTTATACACGTATTACGTATAAATTATACACCTTTCCAAGAATGTCTTCTTGCGCTCGTAGCCCCTTCCCCCCCCCCCCCGGCCTGCTTGCACATTCTGGGAATCTCTGTTGTTGTTTAGCCCAAGTTGGGAGGTCCTCGTGTGCTCCAGCTGACAGATATATTCCTCCACCAAAAGGAGAATATTTGCCCCACTGTGACAATGGAGAAGGAAGTCCTGGGCCAGACGGCCAAGTATCTCAAGCAGGACGACTTAAGATGTCACAGGAGAGTAACAAGGTTAGAGAACCCGGAGTAGGGTCCAAGACCTGCCACGGGGTCGAGACCTGGCCACAGGTCCGAGACCTGGCCACGGGGTCCGAGACCTGGCCACGGGGTCCGAGACCTGGCCACGGGGTCCAAGACCTGGCCACGGGGTCCAAAGACCTGGCCACGGGGTCCGAGACCTGGCCACTGGGTCCGAAAACCTGGCCCGGGGTCCGAGACCTGGCCACGGGGTCCAAGACCTGGCCACGGGGTCCGAGACCTGGCCACGGGGTCCGAGACCTGGCCACAGGGTCCAAGACCTGGACCTGTGCTGTGAAGGGTCCACAGGTGTTCCACGGGAGTTTGAGGGAAGAAGCAAATTTCCTGGCCATTCAATTGAACGATTCAACTGACATCTGTAGGGAAAATGTTCTCGCCTACTAACAAAAAAGAATTAATGGAGTACAGTGGCATCTCGATTAACGAGTTTAATCCGTTCTGGCACCGAGCTCGTCGTGTGGAAAACTCAGTCTTGCGAAACCACAACAAAAGTGTCATAAGAGGTGTCCGAGAACCAGCGGAAATGCTCGTTAATCGAGGAAAAGCTCGTTAGTAGAGACAAATGTTCTGCGAGTGGCTTGCTCGTTACTCGAAATGCTTGTAAATAGAGCCGCTCGTTAATCGAGGTGCCACTGTACCTTGACTACTTCGATGCCATGTTGAGTGTACTGTGAATATAAAAAGGTTGAAAATGATAAGACATACCTATGCTGTATCGAATCCCCCACCTCCTGTAGAATCCCTTTCAGCCTTGGCCACCTCCTGAACTCTGCCTTAGTGCACAATTATTGAGTTTGGTTAAAAGCCTGAGGAAGGTCTGGACAAACTATGTCATCATAATAATGATTTTATTCATCAGAATGTGTACACAGAGAACATAAAAGGAAGAGACAGACGAATGCATTTTGGGCAAAACTTGGTAAAATTTAAAAAATAAATAGGGTAAACACTTTATACTAAAAGAGAAATAACTAACATGTGAGAATATTAAAAAAAAACATGATATACAATATAAAAATGATACTTATGCACTTTGAATGCTCCTGAACTTATTGGTCAGCACCAGATTTCAACCACTAAAAAATAAATTATGTACCTCCAACAGTATTGAATAAAATTACCTCGCCCATCCCTCAAAATAAAAAATAAAAAATACACTGTACTGTAATTGTATGTTCAAATATGGTAGATACTGCTTATCTAATACAAATTCCTTGGAATAAAAGTTTGTAATTTTTTGTTACATATTTATGTATATGCTGATTACAAAAATGTTGTATTTGATTTTGTTCAGTTTGTTTCTAGGAAGATAAATTGATCTTTAAGCTGAAGAATGACACAAGACTAAAGTCCTAGAAAGGTGTGTTATTAGGAAAAGATGTACTGTAGCCAAGATGTTGTTCAATAGGGGCAAGGAACTGGTTCTTGGATTGTTTATGATAAAGCAGAATATATCTAATGTAGCAACTAATATATATATATATATATATATATATATATATATATATATATTATATATATATATATATATATATATATATATATATATATATATATATATATATATATATTATATATATATATATATATATATATATACATACACACACACACACACACACACACAAAAGAGTTGTTACACTCTTGTACAGCCACTAGTATGCTTAGCGTTTCGGGCAGGTCCTTGGAATACGATCCCCGCCGCGAAGAATCATTTTTACAACCAAGTACCCATTTTAGTGTTGAGTTCAACAGAGGCTACAGTTAAGGATTTGCGCCCAGTAAATCCTCCCCGGCCAGGATACGAACCCATAACAAAGCGCTCGCGGAACGCCATGTGAGTGTCTTACCACTACACCACGGAGACTGGAGACTGGACTGGAGACCATATTATATATATATATATATATATATATATATATATATATATATATATATATATATATATATATATATATATATATAAAAATGTATGTTGCATCTAGCAAAATATGTTACTGTAATCAAACTGACTCAATTTTTTTTTGTTACCTGATTAAGGTCAAAATGGCTATGCTGATATGTTTATGCCGAAGATTTGTAATATTTCAGGTTGTTATAGAACTGGGAGGAAAGAAGATTGCTGGGTTTGTATGCGGGACTTTGCATCTTGTCCGCACACAGAAGGCTGAACTAGAAGGCCGTACCAATCTAGAAAAATGTCTCACCCAGCACTGGCTAACTTACTGTACAACTGACCTCTTCCACTGTCCCACCTATGAGGTAAATTATTCCATGAACTGCAAACCTTTCTCCAAGCTTGAATAGTTTAATATACTATACTCTATACATAAATATCAGTGCAACAATAATTATAGACAAGCCAGCTAGTGTATTTTTCATCATTAGTTCTTGCTGGTCTCTACCTACTGTGAATTTTAAATTAATAAGCAGGCGATGAGTCACAATAACGTGGCTGAAGTATGTTCACCAGACCACACACTAGAAGGTGAAGGGACGACGACGTTTCGGTCTGTCCTGGACCATTCTCAAGTCGATTGACTTGAGAATAGTCCAGGACAGACCGATTGGTCCAGGACTGAATTTTAATAATTTTGAAAACAAATACGACATTTGATTTCAGTGTGTGTCCCCCTTTAGCACTGCTGTATAATTGAACTTTTTCAAGACAATGTTGTGAAGTCCTTTGAACAATTGTCAAGTCTGCCACAGCCTAAACCAGCCTTGTTTGTTCATGTTCATGGTGTTTGAACTGCTCCACCTTCAAATACTGTACACTCTTTGCACTGCTCTTTTTGCCATCCATTTGTTGTATATATTCTACATAACCAAACTATTTAAATAAACTTCATATATTGATAGTGACCCTGGAATGCCTGCTCTGTAATTGCAGGGAAGGTAATGAGGTGCTTAACAGAAAGTGGAATTTCTGTGTACTCAATGCTCTTATTTTTTTATAAAATTTACTATCAAATTCACAAGAAAACAGAAAAAAAGGTATGGTCTGCTAAATATTACTTTATGAAGTCAAGTTGTATGTCACGAATACCACAGGGGCAAATGGATTGGGAAATAAAGTACTGTATTTTAGTTACAGTATTTGGATGGATTTGTTATAAAGATAATCCAGAATTGAAGATTATGATATGCAGAACAGTATGTATTGGAGATTTTTTTTTTTTGTAATATGTTGGCAAGTTCGAGAAGGTGGAGAGTGGCCACTGATCTATGGCAGTCTCTGATTCCACACATACAGATGTCCCTCGATTTGTGCTGGGGTTATGTACTGTACCTGCAAAAACTACATAAATAAAAATATTGCACAAATCAAAGCTAGGACTGGGTTTTAACATCATACAATGCATCCTCTCTAACGAACCCCATTCTAATGAATTCCTGGATGATCTAAACAAATTGTACTTGGTACATATTGTTGAATGGATCATAGAAATGTTTAAGTGAAGATTGTTTGCCCAAGCTTGTCATTATGCAATATTGTGTCAACCAATGATTGTCACATAGTTGATATGGAATGGTTCATGCCATGTTCAAAATGTTAAATTCATAATGAATGTATATTTTTGTTCAATATTGTATAGACGAAGAAAGATGGGATAGGATTGATTTGCGCGTCTAAATGTGCTTCAGGGTTATTATGAAGATATTTTACTACACTACGCTCCTGGTAAGGTTGCAAACTTTTATATGCGTAATAGTGGATGTAGATCCTTAGAGTTTTTCATGTGGTTGCCTGGGTTCTGACTGGTCAAATGAAATCATTATAAAAAGAATTGGTCTTGCCCCATATAGTTCATTCAAGTGAGGATACACCATATTTAATGCTACCTTCATTTTCCAGCCACAAATACAGCAGTAATGAAGTCCAGAATACTTGGAATGTACAATGATTGCATTAATATAACCAAATTGCTTGATAAAATATAAGAATATAGTAAGTGTTGAAGCCTGACACACTGCTGAGATTGAGGTGGAGAATTAGTATCGTTTTGTGTGTTAATAGCCAGGTCCCAAATCTACACAGTAAAATAACAACATACTGGAGTGAGTGATATGGAGGAAAATGCAGAATAAAACCAGTGAAGAGCAGGGGTACCATAGGCACAATCAGATAACACTTTATAAACATCAGAGGTCCACGGTTGTTCAACATCCTCGCAGCGAGCATAAGAAATATTGCTGGAACAACCGTGGATATCTTCAAGAGAAAACTAGATTGTTTTCTAAAAGAATTGCTGGACCAACTGGGCTGTGGTGGGTATATGGGCCTGCTGGCCGCTCGAAGCAACAGCCTGTTGGACCAAGCTTTTACAAATCAAGCCTGGCCTTGGTCTGGCTTGGGGAGTAGAACTACTCCCAGAACCCCATCCAGGTACAATCCAGGTTCAATAACTTTTCAACCTGTATATAGCACAACCATAATTTTCCCTTTCACTTCAGAACTTGGTATAAAAGTACTAGCCTGCATACCACTGAATCTACAGAATCAATTAACCTTCAAATTTATGGCACCTTGTACTGTATTAAGAGATGTCATCCTAGTTATTTAATTTTTAGAAGCAAAAAGATGAAAGAAATACAATTTGTACTGTAAAAAAAAAACATGCAAGCTCCTGGCAAATACACTAACAAGAGTCTTTGTCATCTGCATATTTCAATAATTTTACCTTGGAGAGTATATATTACCTATATAGTTACCAGAGGGAAGGATTACTTTAATATCTACCAAAATTTGATCAAAAAACATAGTTTGTAAAATATGTTCGGGTGACACCACCTTAAGTCATGTACTCGTAGGAAGCTCGTGTATTGATTGTTTTTGCATGACAAGTTTGTATGTCTTTTATTTGTAGCAATTTAAATTGTTTTCATTGCAGGCCCTTAATGGATGTCTACAATACATTAATACAGAGTTGGCTAATCATTCCTACCTATGCGGCTACACACCAACAGTTGCCGATATAGTAATGTTCCTTGCACTTCATCCCTTCATATCTAAGTGGACCTTCCTTCAAAAGGTATTACAGCAGCAACCAGCCACAATTAATCTTCTTACCTTGTTATCCCCCACTGCATGAATTTCAGTGTTTGTGTATGAGTAAAATATATTTTGTTAAAACAGTTAAAATGGTGTAAATTTCTTTATATACCTTATTCTTCATGTGGGTTTGGTGTTGACCAGCAAGAAACTTGCTATGCGAGACCTTAAGAAATTGAACTGCTAATGGCAGTTTGTATACCTTTGCTTATTTAACAAAAAAATTGAGTTGAATATATGCCAGAAAAGGATTTAAACTGATTGCAAAGGAATTCAAACATCAATAGACCATTATGTCTAGACAAGGCTATTTGTTTATGGAACAAACATTGTATAATGCAGATTTGAAGAGAGAGCGTATCTAGTTTTTTTTTTTAATGCATTCGTCGTATTTCTTTCCATTGTACTGTATTTTGTAAAAAACAAATATGTTAGCATTATAATATTAAATTATTAGTTAGGGTTTTGCTTATACTGTACAATGAATAACATCTTGCAGCGACCTGTCACATTAGCCTAAGAGGAGGAGATAATTGTTGTGCAAGCAATAAACTGAGCACAGTAAAATAATAAGTGTACAGTTCTTGTCTAATAGTACTGTATTAATATCTTAAAGTCAATACCTACCAAGGTTACTGCACGTTTTGTCCTCTTCTGGCTTTGCTCTACATGTTGATAAATTGAGGATTTCTTATATTATTTACTTAAGTGTTGAGAAGAGCTATTACTAATACAGTAGTTAAATATATTCTGCAATTTAATTCCTATGATTTTAAGGAGACTGAATCCCCACAGATATTGTACTAGCACTGTATAATATAGAAATGATTTTCAAATGTATTTTACTCTACACACAAGTGTATATATATAATAGTATATACATATATATATATATATATATATATATATATATATATATATATATATATATATATATGAGGTGTGTACTCGCCTATTTGTGCCTGCAGGATCAAGCATTGACTCTTGGATCCTGCCTATCTAGCCACTGGTTGTTTATAGCAGTGACTCCTCTCCTGTTTCCCTATCATGTGTGTGTATACGTATGTATGTATATATGTACAGGTATATGTATATATATAATTTCAGAGCAGTATTCTTTTGCTGGGCACAGTAGACTTTATTGTAGATAAATAGGTGTACAATCATATTACAGTATATTGTTTATTAATTTTTTCTATTTTATCAACAGGAGCAGTACATGAACATCTCCAGATGGTTCGGTTCTATGCAAAATGACGATGATCTTCGTAAGACATATGCACCAGTTCAGTTCTCTCGAACATTGTTGTATGAAGGAACTAGCAGGCCTCACTGATACCGTTATCTCTTTTAAACCAATAACCAAAATTTTTTATAAATGGAAGATATTGAAAAATGTTTGTAGTGTTTTATTAACTGATGGCATATTCATTCTGGATCTGTTTATCATAAATAGATTTTATTAATGTGAAACCACAAAAGCTACATAATTTTTGTTTAATCATAATGGTATTCATGATGAGAATCATGTTATTTTGAATCCTATGTATTGCTTAAGTCTAAGCATATTATAAATGTGTCTTTAAACTAAATATTTTTTTCTTGAAGACCTCACTTCATCTGGGTACTGACCTTTCAAGGGCTGTCATTATAGATAAATCTTCAGTCAGTGCTATTTAAGTTGCTTTCCTCGTAATATACTGTATGTAGACCTATAAATGTACTGTACTGTATTAATTTTTTAAATTATGATCTTGGATAAAGGAATTCTGGTCTTTACTGCATCATAATGTTCCTTCACTTGAAATTGTTGTCACTAGTGTAAATTTGTATACAGTGCATTGCAGGCCATTGCACTGTATACAATGCAATGGCCTGCTACAGCTTTATCTGGGTCAGTTTTTTCAACAAAACTTTAGAATTCTTCCCATACTTCACACATTTTCTTAATGAGGAAGGGACATCCTCTACTGCCTCTACTACAACTATTTTCTTGAGTTGAACCTTACCACTGACTTTCTTGGGACCCATGGCATGATATATAATAATTAGTTTTATGTTCAAAAAGCAAAAAATCGCCAAAAATACGGATTTTATATAAGCGTGATCGTCACTAAGCGGGAGGCTCTAGTAAACTGAGGCAGGTCGGCCCGCGCGACTGGGAACCATGCGCTCGATCAGCCCGAACGTGTTTCAACGAATATCGTTAGTCAACGATACTATCGAAAGTCGAATTCTTATTTTCCGATCAAATTTATGTCGTAACAATTAAGTTATCATGAGTCGAGGTATCACTATATTTTTACAAACTTAATCTCTAACTCAAATAATTTCCTAGGGATCGGATTACAGATTCTGTCTTGGAAATTTTGAATTTCTATTCCAGTAATATTTTGTTTAAAGTTGAAAAATTTATTGTTTACACTCGTCCACTGGGTATGGCACAGTTAGTAATATGTGCATTACAATGCAACTCATCCTCAGACCAAGTCCATTCCATCCAGAGGTCAACCCCAAAGACGCATTCATCAATTTTAACATGCTGTTCAATCAAAATGTGAATTTTCTCAAATTTAAATTAATGGTTGATCAGTCCAGCAACCAGGAGGCCTGGTCGATGACCGGGCCGCGGGGACGCTAAGCCCCGGAAGCACCTCAAGGTAACCTCAAGGTAAGGTCAAGGTAGCATATTGTGCATATTTAGGCATTGGTTAGGTTAGGTGTTTAGATTCTGTTGGTGATTATTTGCATTTGTAATATGTGGGTGATGCATTTATAGCATTGTGGTTCCAACAAAAGTCGTCAGTGAAGCACTTGTTCCGGAAGTGTTCAGACGTCATCAGTTGAGAGTCGTGTGTAAACCGTTTTTCATTCATAAACAGAGGGTTTGGCGGGTGCATGGAATGGACTTTGGCCTTTGTGCAGCCCGTCCTCATAAACAAAGTCAATGAAGTTGAGCACTATTGGATCTGGAGAAAAGTGAGTGCGTGTGCGTGATGGAGCCGGGGGGAGGGGGGGGTTACTGACCAATGTGCATGAAGCTGATGCCCTTTAACAGGTAGAGAATAAGCAGAAACCTATTAGCTGCCTCAAGTGTTTGTGCAATTGGAAAACGAGCATTTTCCAATGCTGGTCTTTGGGTAGTTGCAGGTAAGTTAATGAACTCTAAAGAAAGATTCAAGAGTTATACAGTTTTGTATTCATCATTTACAATATCCAAGTACAGTCAGTAGTACAGTACTGTATTTAGATTTATAGATTTCTTTAAAGTATTATAGGATAGTAATAAAGATTAAAATACCAATATTAATGGAGACACTACAATGCTGTCAATAATAGTGCAATAAAATCCAAGAAAAAGGTTGGTAGAAATATTAAAATATATATTTCTACCAACCGTTTTCTTGTATTTTATGGCACTTTATTATTTGTCGAATGGCCAATAAGTACAGAAACAGGAGTTTGGGTTAATATATTACTATGGGTATGCTACTTTAATATTTATTAAAGAATTTATGGTGTTTACATTGTTGCTTTTGTGTTGGGCTCGAGACCTATGGACCTTCAAAGAGTTATTAAGACCATGACATTATTGTACTAACCAACCAGCAAGTATACCTTTGTCCTGTGCATTGTTTAGTTTAGGACTAAGGTGAACACTACTTGCTTGCATGTCTTAATAATTCAGATGTACACACAACACTAAATACAAGTACACAAGGGATATTTAAGGTAGGCATAACATGTTTGGAAATGATGCATCATACATACAGACTAGAATACACATATAGTATGTACACAGATTTAAATTTAATTTATTACATTACATGTGTAATATGACGAGTGACGCACAATATCAATAATAAAGAAATTTATATACGAGCAGAAATCTACAGCTGCATGTTAATACGTACTGCATTAAATACATTTAACAGAAGACGTACATAATTGCTTGAAAAAGCCTATACAGTACTGCACTGTACAGTTGTACCCTGAAAATAGGACACGAATACATAGATTTCGTATTTACATGAAGGCCTGACTTAATTAACTTTCTCTCAACGGTAAATATGACAATACATACTGTACACAGGTATACCAGCTGAAACATTAATGTACTAAAATTGGTGTCCAGTAATACAATTTCTTTACAATTTGCTAATCAGCATTGTTCTTGAGTAATGAATATTATATACAATATAAAAATGAGCATGTCAAAACAAACAAGAACTTCCTTGGTGGTATGAAAAGGACCACGTTTCATTATTAGCAAGTATTTGAGTGTCTGAAGAATAAAGTTAACATAGGATAATTCAGAATTTTTATATCACATTACCAAATTGTTTAGTTTTGCTAGTGACTGGACCCTAACCTAATTGTACTCTGGTATAAATAACAAAATACCTTACAGTGCACACGCTTGAGTTGGATAGCATTGCAACGTGGGTGTGCTATGTAAGGATTCTCAGAGAAACTAGGAATTATGCAAATATGTTAAAGGTTCCTATATCATGTGACAATATTATGGCAGACAGCACCTCTATATGGTCTTATATTGGGGACAGGATGCCTATTAAGCTTTCCGAGGTTGCCCTAACCGATGATTAATCATACCCTTGCTGCAACACACAAGTCGCCTGACTTTTGAGTACGAATTTATGTATCCAAATAGCTAGCCTTATTGAAGAACTGAACTCTGATTGACTTAACTGTGAGTCACTGCTCTAAGCACTGTGCTACAAATTGTCTTGATTTCATTTTGTTAGTATATTAGAAAAATAATTTAACATTTTCGTTACTGAACCTCTTCACACCTTGCATGACTTAGCTAAGGACTGAAATATTTTAAGTAATATTTTGTTGAATAATTCTACCTGCTTTAATTGTCAAATGAAGCCATCTCCATTTGTACATAAGAAATGTGAATGTGCACATGTAAATAGCACATGTCATTGTTACTCATTATTTAGGCTGTAAGCAATGTTTCACATCGGATTTGAAATTGTACATCATCATATGCTACAGTAAAAGGGAGAAACATACTGGGCACCAATTCTTAACTGTTCACCACTGTTCATCCTTCAGTAATTGAAGAACTGTTTGTAAACCGATTAGCAAGTTGTGCTCGAGGGGAAACTAATAGGGTAAGTCAATGCTTTATACATTGATAACACTGTTAACTGAAGATGAAGCATATTTAAAATATGAGAAACATCACAAGGCTCTCTTGTTTTAAGCTAAACAAATTTTCTTATCTCAAAGACCATTAGACATCTTTTGGAGTTTTAAGGTTATGTATGTCCTGTAAAATGGTAGATGATTTTTATGGATTGTTACCACCATGAATAATGCTATATTATCATTGTGTGAAACATGATACTTTGCCCATAGTCTTGTACAAAGGATAATGAAGGAAAAACACAAATTAGATAGGAAGATATTTACATCGGTATATTGCATCAACAATATACATCGGTATATTTGTGTCTGACAGAAATGCCAGACACCTCTGCATTACTGTAAACATAAAGGGCCTACTAGATATCTATTTTTCTTTGGAAACATTTGCAAAATTGTATTATTTAGGCCCATAAGTGCATATTACATGAATCCCAACATGTCCATGATCATTTAGCGCTAAATAAGTTAGACACATTGTGGCATATTTTGTGGAAATATGAGTGAATGGTGCGAGATCTGCCCTGGAACCTGCCAGTTACCTATTCCCCCGCATGTGTTGGCTTTAGAGAAATTACTGACTACAGAGTAATCCTCCTTACATCTTGCTGACTACAGAGTAATCCTCCTTACATCTTGCTGACTACAGAGTAATCCTCCTTACATATTGCTGACTACAGAGTAATCCTCATCACTTATTGCTGACTACAGAGTAATCCTCCTTACATCTTGCTGACTACAGAGTAATCCTCCTCACATATTACTGACTACAGAGTAATCCTCATCACTTATTACTGACTACAGAGTAATCCTCCTCACATATTACTGACTACAGAGTAATCCTCCTTACATCTTGCTGACTACAGAGTAATCCTCCTTACATCTTGCTGACTACAGATTAATCCTCCTCACTTATTACTGACTGCAGAGTAATCCTCCTCACATATTACTGACTACAGTGATCCTCCTAACATTAATGACTATAGAGCAATCCTCACACTACTGAGTACAGAGTAATCCTCTACACACACATACACAATTGGTACCATTCACTCTGACTTTACTGTTAATCTTGTATTCATTTACGTACACTTTCAATGCCAGCATTGTTTGCAGTGTTTCTTTTTATTATTGCCTTTAGTCAAACTTTTATTATTANCCACAACATCTAAGGAAAGAAGTAAGCCCCTGGGCAAAGCTACTGAAGCCAGAAGCAGAAAAATGACAGTAACATCTGGCAGTGAAGCCAAAACATCTAAATGACCCCAAAGCTGGTCAGAGTAAAGCTCAATCACAGTCTTAATGAGAAAAATGACCAAGTGAGTATGGATCCCGTGAACCTTGGCTGCAGAAAGCCAAGGCAGCTGCACAGAGCCCACAACTCACTCTGCAAGCACCTGGGTACAGAAAAACACATGCTAAATCCCCCCAAAAACCAAGGGTTGTCTGCAAGTCGGGAAAACGCAGAAACCCTACAATGCAACTACCTTACCTTGCGATGAATTCGGGGCTCAATGTCCCACGGCATGGTTCTCAACCAGGCATCCTGGTTGCTGGATTTAGAAGTTCTAAATGTGAAAAAAAGAGAGACTAGATCCATGAGGGAAGCAGTCATGTACCTGCAGGAGGAACCAAAAAGCGGTGAAAAGGCCAAAGGTAGGGAGAATGAATCCTTTTAAAACATGGACACACCCAGAGAAAACGCTAGGAAGCACCACGTGGTTTTCTTGTTAACCAAGCGGAAGCTTGTCAATCGAGACATTTTTAACGAGTGGTTCGCTCATTACCTGAAATGCTCGTTGATGGAGCTGCTCGTCACCGAGGTTCCTCTATTTCCCTTCTTTTCATTTTTCTCTTCATTTAAGATGCATACAGTGTCACCTCCAAATTCTGGATCATATTCTTCCCAACCCAATCCAGAAGATTTGCATGGAATACAAGATACCCACCCCCAAAGATTCATCTTTTTTAATCACCAAATTTTCAATATTTCATGTAAACAAAATATAAATGAACCATCAAAATAGGTTTTAAATATGATCAATGAGTCCAAATGCAACAACTTTTTCTTATAGTCTTGCATTCATCTACAAAATCTTCAAAAACATGATTAGACACACAAGACAGAAGTTAGAATTCATATCCTAATTTTTCCCCACACACTATGGATGAATTTCAGCGAGCAAAATTTATATTTTGACTTATCATATGAAGCCAATAACCAAGAGAATCTGTTTGTAGAGGGATTTCAATCTCATTGCCAGCATCTCTCAGGATCAAGCACCTCAAGTATTTTTCAAACTGCAGAGCCATGACACCTAAATGAGCTAAATGAAGCAGGGCATTGGATGTTCAGCTTTGAATATCCAAAACCCTGTTATGTAGCCTTATTAAGGTACCCCATGGCCAACTATTGATTCTCCTGCAGTGCCTAACTCCTAGATGCCTAATAACAGCTACCTGAAAAAAAAGAGGCACCAGATGAAGGAAATGATACCCAAGCACTTGTGTCCTACAGTCGAACTCAAACCTGGGACCTCTCGGCTGTGACCCGACCGCACAACACAGAACCCTGTTGTGCTGACAATGATCAGTACAGTATTTCCAGTACTGAAAAGTAGCTTTATAAAATCACATAAGTAGTACTCCACAAATGAGATCACTTTAATAATGTCTTAATGTTTTTCAGCAGTACTGTATCAGAGTTTGAGTTTTTTTGCCAAACATACAAGTTATCATAAAATAACATTACTGGCCCTTTACCTAATCCAAGTGTGCCCACTCTGTATTAGTGGCTTGAGAGAAAGTGGCTTATTTTGTTCATAAAGAATATCAAATATCATTACAGTACTGTATGTGGTACAGTGTATGAGACTTCATTCATACAAGATGATGAATGTAACACTTCACATTTACTAAAAAATGTTAAAAACTTACTTAACTCTGCTAAACCAAACCCACCTAAAAGCTTATCCACAGCAAATTATCACAATTTCAAGTTTACATACACCAACTTTTTGCACATTTATAACAGTACTGTTCAATTATTATACTTTAATACATGCTACAGTAAAAGAATCCAAACAGTTTACTATACCCTAGCTCAAACACTCGTGTGACATACAGTATATAGCTTTCCAGAAAAACTTTAAATCATTATCACTATAACAATTATGTGACAAGTTGGCTAAATAAATACAGAGAACATATACAGTATGGCACACAAGACATGATAAAACACCAAAATTATGAGTTCGTCTTACAATGTACTTTCTGGGAAGGAGATGAAAGAAACACATACATACCTACAATATTAAATGAAAAATATTGAAAGGCCAAGTCCCAAATTTGTGCAGTAAAATAATATACTGGAGTGAGAATATGGTAGGAAATGCACAAGAGCTCATGAAGAGTAGAGGTGCCATAAGCACAATCAGAGAACACTGTAATAAACGTCAGAGGTCCACAGTTGTTCAATATTCTCCCAGCAAGTATAGAACATTGCCGGCCCAAAAGTAAAAGTCCCAACAAACAAAAAAAAGTCACAGGGCCAGGCCACAGGGCCAGACCCAGGCCACAGGGCCAGGCCACAGGGCCAGCCCAGACCACAGGGCCAGGCCACAGGGCCAGACCACAGGGCCAGGCCACAGGGCCAGGCCACAGGGCCAGGCCACAGGGCCAGGCCACAGGGCCAGACCACAGGGCCAGGCCACAGGGCCAGGCCACAGGGCCAGGCCACAGGGCCAGGCCACAGGGCCAGACCACAGGGCCAGACCACAGGGCCAGGCCACAGGGCCAGGCCACAGGGCCAGGCCACAGGGCCAGGCCACAGGGCCAGACCACAGGGCCAGGCCACAGGGCCAGGCCACAGGGCCAGGCCACAGGGCCAGGCCACAGGGCCAGACCACAGGGCCAGGCCACAGGGCCAGGCCACAGGGCCAGGCCACAGGGCCAGACCACAGGGCCAGACCACAGGGCCAGGCCACAGGGCCAGCCACAGGGCCAGGCCACAGGGCCAGGCCACAGGGCCAGACCACAGGGCCAGACCACAGGGCCAGACCACAGGGCCAGGCCACAGGGCCAGGCCACAGGGCCAGCCACAGGGCCAGGCCACAGGGCCAGACCACAGGGCCAGACCACAGGGCCAGACCTCCACACAACCATAACAATTACAGGCACCTACACAACCAATTTCACATCCAGTGAAGGCTCGTGGGGGGAATACCATTTGAATTGATATGATTTGTACATACAAGTGTTGTTTGGCGGTAGTAAATACCTGGTGTAGTGAGGGGGAAGGAGTGTAGGAGGGTGTGAGTCAGGAGGTGTAGCCAGCGTGCGTCCTCTCCCCACGGCGGCTACACACACACTGACGCGGGCCTCTGCCACCACCTGCTCCCACCCGTCCATAAAAGACCTCAGAATATGTAGTAGTTCGTCATCGCTATACTTGAAATAACTCTAATCTGTTTTACCTCCAACCTAACCTGAACTAATCCTCGTCTAGTCTATCTTAACCAAATGAAAATAAAAGATAAATGTTCGTGTTAGGAATGTAGTATACGGTGAGCTCTGGGGTGAGTGTGACGTCATAGATTTGTCTCTGCGGAACTTTTTGGATTCTACTGCAAATATGCCTATTTAAACTCTGTCAAAAACCGCTTTATTTAAACATGCAAATGTCTTCCATGTGGTATCAGTGAAACAAAATTAAAATATATATTTCTCAACCTTTATCATCAGTGATGAGCCCTTTAATTCATACGCTAAGTGAGCTGATATATTTATTTATTTTTTTATTTATATACAAGAAAGCACATTGGATTTATGAGATTACAGAGCATTGAAGTTTTACATTCTTGTAAAGTCACTGGATAAAATATGGATGAAGCTTCGTCTCAATGGTATTGACCAATGTTAACATACAACCTGTATACAGCATATACAACAAGTGCTTCGCTCACGTCCCTGTTCGAACCACTATTTCATAACAGCCCGTCCTCATAAACAAAGGCTAAAAGTGGTTCCATCCACCCGCCAAACCCCTTATTTATGAATGAAAAACGGTTTACACACGACTGATTTTTGTTCGAACACTTCCGGAACAAGAACTTCGCTGACGAATTTTGTTCGAACCACAACGCTGTAAATGCTTCACCCACGACAGCCCGTCCTCCAAAGATCCAAAAGTGATTCCATCCACCCGCCAAACCCCTGTTTATGAATGAAAAACTGTTTACACACGACTCACAACTGATTTCGTTTGAACACTTCCGGAACAAGTGCTTCACTGACGAGTTTCGTTCGAACCACATCGCTATAAATGCTTCACCCACGTACTATATCTGCAAATAATGGCCAACAGAACCTAAACACCTAACCTAACCTAACCTATGCCTATATATGCACAATATGCTAATATATTATAGTATTAATTTATATTTGAGAAAATTCTTGTTTTGAATGAACAGCATGTTAAAATTTATGAATGCGTCTGTGGGGGCGACAGCTGGATGTAATGGACTTGAGTCGAGGACGGGTTGCCCACGAACTACAAATATAATAATCGTCAACAGAACCTAAACACTAACCTAATCTAAGCTTATTGTGCCCCCTATACTCATCCTGTGAGCAGTAGCTTATTGTGGCACCCCATGCTCATCCTGTGAGCAGTAGCTTATTGTGCACCCTATACTCCTGTGAGTGGTAGAGCCATAGGGATACGGAGCACACAGGATGCTAATTATACTTCGAGGCGGGGGTTAGTATTGATCCAGCCTCTATAGGGCAGACTACTCTATGTGGATTATTGATTCGTGGTTATTACTGTGATGATTCTGATCAGAACAGTGATATAATGATAATAGTTGTGATTACAATGATAGTGATGATTACGATGACTGTCGAAATGATGTTGATGGTGATTATCATAGTGTGCTGATGGGGATGGTTATATTATAATAGGGGATCCTGACGGCTGCGTGGACAGCGCTCAGGGTTCTTAGTCCTGAGGTTCTGGGTTCGATCCCGGTGAAGACAGAAACAAATGGGCAGAGTTTCTTTCACCCTAATGGTCCTGTTCACCTAGTTGTGCTGCCCTGGGAGTTAGACTGTTTCCTGGGTGTATATGAGAAAATTAGGACCAAGACCTGTTAGTGTCTGTACAAGAATATACGAACTCTTGTATATATAAAATCTTGTATATTATTGTATATATAAATACAATAAAAACAATATAAAAATGATATGAATGCTCATCACAGCAAGCTGATTACTTTTGGGTATCTATTTATTAGATATGATAGTGAAGAGAGACATTAGGTGATAGGAAACGTGTCTAATTATTCTGCCCTATCCGGGGATCGATCCCGGATCTCCGATTGTAAGTAGAACGAAGCCAACTGTTCTCACCGAGACCCTCCTTACGTAAGGGTTTAATTGAAAAATATTTTTGTGGTAAAAGATTTAAAATACATCAATAATATATCTTTATTTTCAGGTATAAATAATTAGTTATTACCGTGTCATTTATACACGTATACGTTATAAATTATACACCTTTCCAAGAATGTCTTCTTGCGCTCGTAGCCCTTTCCCCCCCCCCCCCGGCCTGCTTTGCACATTCTGGGAATCTCTGTTGTTGTTTAGCCCAAGTTGGNAAAGAAACATTGTGCGAGGAGCCTATGCTACACTCTTGTCTAACCTAAGAATTGCTTTTAAGTACCATGGCATGTGATGAAGGAATACTAAAGAAATTGTTCACGACTTTTTATTAGACCAAAGCTTGGAATATGCAGCGGTTGTATGGTGCCCTTATCTTAAGAAGCACATCAACAAACTGGAAAAGGTGCAACGACATGCCACTAAGTGGCTCCCAGAAATGAAGGACAAGAGCTATGAGGAGAGGTTAGAGGCATTAAATATGCAAAAACTAGTAGATAGAAGAAAAAGAGGCGATATGATCACTACGTACAAAATAGTAACAGGATTGATAAATCGACAGGGAAGATTTCCTGAGACCTGGAACTTCAAGAACAAGAGGTCATAGATTTAAACTAGCTAAACACAGATGCCGAAGAAACGTAAGAAAATTCACCTTCGCAAATAGAGTGGTAGACTGTTGGAACAAGTTAAGTGAGAAGGTGGTGGAGGCCAAAACCGTCAGTAGTTTCAAAGCGTTATATGACAAAGAGTGCTGGGAAGACGGGACACCACGAGCGTAGCTCTCATCCTGTAACTACACTTTAATATTTTATTTTTTTTTTTTGTGTGTGGTAATTACACTTAGGTAATTACACACACACACACACCACACACACACACACACACACACACACACACACACACACCACACACACAACACCACACACCACACAAACACACACACCACACAATATACACACATACACACAACACACACACACACACCACACACATACACATACACACACACATACACGCACACGCACACGCACACGCACGCGTTTGTGCCTCGTAGCCTGGTGGATAACGCGCAGGACTCGTAATTCTGTGGCGCGGGTTCGATTCCCGCACGAGGCAGAAACAAATGGGCAAAGTTTCTTTCACCCTGAATGTCCCTGTTACCTAGTAGTAAATAGGTACCTGGGAGTTAGTCAGCTGTCACGGGCTGCTTCCTGGGGTGTAGTGTGTGTTGTTGTGTTGTGTTGTGTGGTGTTGGGAAAAAAAAAGTTAGCAAACAGTTGATTGACAATTGAGAGGCGGGCCGAAAGAGCAAAGCTCAACCCCTGCAAACACAACTAGGTGAATACACAGAGAAGAGTTAGGGGGGACATGATACCACATACAAGATTCTCAGAGGAATTGATAGGGTAAATAAAGACAGACTATTTAACACAAGGTATTATCTGACTACAATACTGATGCAACACAATTTTATTTCCATTTTATTTCTCCGTAATGATTATTCACTAGTAATCCTGAATAATAGTTTATAATTTGAATGCAGTGGTGTAGTGCATGGTGTATGTACTGCAGGGAGTGGTTTGTAAAAGATGTTTATGTTTCAGATCAATCTCCGCCTCATCCTGGTGAGCGGAAAGACGAAAGAGTTCCTCTTCAGCCCCAGTGAGTCAGCAGGAGATAGCACAGTTTGTATTCGACAATTGGCCTGAAGGTAAGTGCTCACACACACTTCCTTCAGCATCCAGTGTGACAAGTCACTCTGAAATGGTATTGTTATTTCTGTACTTATACTAAGTACAGGTGCCATGGACATTTAGGGCTAGATATGTACAATAAGTACTTAAGTTTAACATTTGTTTTAGTAATTGATTCTCACACACTGTTTCATCTGATTTGTTTCTTCACTGTCCGATGTACTGTTTTTACATTACATTATATATACTGTACTGTATATGACTTTCAGACAATACTGAGTGGGACCTACTCAACTTGAACATTTCATAGCATTTTTGCTACTTTTATGGACTAGGTCTCTGTCAAAGGAAAACTACCTACTCGGTGCAGGGACTGGAATTAGTTAAGAGTGAGGCAGCAATATATATATCCTCATTTAGCCAGATATTTGTGTATCTGTGTATCTTGTTTGCACCTCTTGAGTGCCTCTTGAAGATGTCCACCTTGGTTCCGGCAATATTTCTGATAGGAGATTAAGGAAAATCAGTGGTGCCCTGTGCACCCTGATTTTCATTGAAAAGCACTGTGCCTGGAGGTACAGAGCTTTTTCACACTTTTTCACATGAGCTTGCACTCGATTTTATTTGATTGACTGTAGAAAATTTAATATCCATTGCCTTACTTTATCTGTTATTCCTACTTACCTTACTTTGTGGGCTATCACTCCATGGTCACATTTATTAAATGCCTTTGCAAAATCCATATATACCACATGTACATTGTTTTTCTTCTATCTATAGAAGCGCATAGAGGCACAATCTTTCTGCTCTAAATCCAAATTGACCTGGGTTGTGGGGGTCATTGATCTCCATGAAACTGGTGACTTGACTCTTGATCACTCTATCAATAACTTTTACTATGTGGGACGATAGTGTGACTAGTCTATAATGTACTGTAATTCTTAGCCAATACTTTCTCCCTCCCAGTACTCTCTTCTCTAGGTAGGGAAGCTATATTTGCTGATTAAAGTGTTTCTGGTATCTTCCCAATGACCAAGCTTTGTTTTTCACACTATACTGAGTGTTTGTGCTACTGGCACTTTGCATTTCTTTTTACATATTGAATTCCACAAGTATAGATCTGGGGCTGAGTGCAAGTGAATGTTGTCAAATTTCAAAATCTGCAGCATTTGTGTTGATATAGATTATACAGTATTGTCAGGGATTTGGATATCATGTATAAAGACACTGTCTGGAGCTTCCATTTTCATTCAGTTTATTGGGGTGCTAAACTTGTCCTCATGTTTGTTCAAATTTGTTCCAAATGAACCCGTAGGTGGGAGTAATTACTGTACCATCTGTAGGTACACTATCGGCTATAGTTTGTGTGCTCTAACCACAATAGCTTCTTAACAATCCCTTACAATTTTTGATGCATTGACACACACATTGTTTGATTTTTGGTAAAGTAGGTGAAAGGTCAAGATTTCAAAAAGATAAAAAAGAAGTCAACTTTTTTCAATACTGTAGTCCCTACTTTAGCCATAATATGCTAATGGAACTTATTTTGACATTTAGATATGTGGAGTTGCATCTTTAATGTACAGTATTATATTTCATTCATTGAGACATTAGATTGTATTACTATACAGTATTACTTTAAGTACTGTACTGTATACATTTTTAGTGTCCTTATTTTATCTATACTATCTTTTTTACAGAATGGGCAGATGAAAGTGTCAGCAAGGCAGAAATTTTACGTTTGATTTACCAAGGGCGGTTTCTTCATGGAAATGTAACGTTAGGAGCTCTGGGCCTTCCTGCTGGCAAAACTTGCGTCATGCATCTTGTGCCCAGAGAGAATCTGCCAGAGCCAAACTCACAAGGTATGAAATGGCATTTTCACCAGGTTTTGATTGAAGCTGGATTTACATTTCTATGTGGGTGGTATATACAGCATATTGTAGCATTTGCACTTCAATAAATTCATTTTCATATTAAACTTTTGTTGGAGGGTCCCCCCTTAATAGCTTCTTGAGCTAGCCACCTGGTTAGTCCCCACCCATCATGCCACACCATGCCCTTACAAGTCATAAACGACTACTGCACACGGGAAGCACAGTATGGTACACTCATTAGAGTTGAAAGGAGTGTGGGGATATGTATACCGACCCAAGCCAAGAGGAAAACTATCAGAAAAGTAGAACACCTTTCAAAGTGCTCAAAGCAAAGTACCATTCTCAAAACAAAAGTACTGTTCATAAATGGCCTCAGAGTCAAATGCTGAACTGCATTTGGAACTTTCACTTTAGTTAGACTTTATTAAAGACTGTTCTTGATACTGTAATTGTTTAAGTATAGCACTGCTAAAGTACTAGTAATATAGTACTGTATTTAATTTGGAGAACAGGCACTTAATGACAAAATCTGAATATGTACTGAATATTTACAATTATTACAGATCAACGACAAAAAAGCAAGGGTGGATCTTCGAGCTGCTGTTCTGCTTCTTGTGCCATCCTCTAGTGACCATGGACCTACCATCATTGGCCCCGTGTCACCAATGACCACATCTCTAAGTCACAGCCATATTTACCATCCACTGCCTATCCAACACCAGTCAGCACCGTCAACTAGAATGCTATAATCTGGCTACATTATGACAAGAGTAACTTGACTCCATTCATCAGGCTCTGGTGACTTGTTAATGTAGTGCTGTTTCCTCACACCCTGACAATACACACTATGTATCTTGTACAGCAAGAATGCATAAGAATTTTAAAAATTGGGCTGTTTTTATATTAAAGCTACTAAATATTTAAACTGGTAATTTATAGTGAAGGAGTTGTGTAGTGTTGATGTGCAAGTAACAATTATATTGACTGTTCAGAGACATTATATTGCATGATCATCACTCAAGGTGGCCTTCGTAATAGCCCAATGCAGGAATACGTAAGTGCTGTAAAAAGAACTAGTGTAGTAAACTGGTGCGCTCTTGTGACAGGCCACGTTAAAAGCTCCCTCCAGCTCTCCTGTTGAATCCCAGATACCATGTATCAGTAAGTAATTTTGCAAATAGATATCCTGTCTTGCAAGTCACAAATGCTGAAGCTAGAGTGAAATAGAAAAGTTTATTGTATTTTTTTAACATTTTTTTTTGCTTATTGATAACAAGTATTTTCTTTTATCTGTAAATGAGAATGATAAGTGTGGTAACAAATTAAGTGAAGGATGGTGAGAGAACTTTCCCCTGGGTGGTTTAGTCTGTGATGAACTTCTTCCTCCTTGTCCTCCCAGTTTGATGGTGGGGAAATGACTGTGAGAGTATCACATGCTTGATTCAAAATGGTTTGTGTGTTGACTTTTGCAGAGAAATGTGTGCAGGCAAAGACAGTAACGTGTCTTGATATATTGGAATGTAAACTCCATGTAATTTGGAGTGGCAAATTTCAGAGCTTTCATCCAGTGACTGATGATGGGTGTTTAGGCACTGGTACAATTCATGATTGTACATATATATAAATATATATATGATAAGCAAATAAAAAGATTATGTGATATAAATGATAATGTGTAGGCCACTCATGTAACTGTTTCATCTGTCCAGACAATGTTTCAAGGTGGTTGTCTACACCTGTGTTGCTTTGTTTGTTTCTTGCCAGTGTAGGTCAGCTATCCTCCGGCATGATACAGGGCATGCTGGCAGTGTGGGGGCAACAAGGGTATTACCTTCTACAACCAGAAATTCTGATGCCAGTCCAGAAATGCTGGGCATTTTTTGTTATTAATCTTAACTTAAATCAATATTTTTCTTTTACTGTAAATGTTTTACTATAGCATGAATTTTTATCCAGCATATATTTGTATTTATCATAGAAATAATAATAAATCTTCGCATTGATCCTGAAATTAGATAACATTATCATTTTAAACACAGAAATGATTCATATCAAGACTTGAGAATTGGTGCTTTACCCAGCATGCCCCATGTGACCTGATGCCTGACCCCTCCAGTCACACAGCTATTGGTGTGGCAGCCACTTTCTTTTATAACGAACAGTACAGTGAGCAAAGCTTTAGTACCGTATAACACTCCCAGCTTGCAGAGTTCCAGTCCACTGTGATTGAAGCTATCCACTTAATCAGTGTGCTCTTTATTTAGCCATACTAGAATTACTATGTAATCTGTCAATATAGACTGTATTATTCATACTCTATCTTCCTGCTTCAGTCACAGTGGTGGGTAATGCTCAGCTATTTGGAAAAATACATAAAGTTAAGAGCAAACTCCTTTAGAAAGATTTTATTAAAGTGTGTGTGACCTGAGTTATTATCCTCATTGTAGATCTGAGAAGATAGTCATGTAGTTTGGCTAGAAAAATCACTTGCAATCCTACAATGAGAACATTTATCTTGTAACTTCATTGTCTCATTTTTCAGATATGAGAATATGTGAGTGTTTGCATGTTTTCTTTCTAAAAAAATATATATATCTTGGCATTTACCATGAATGTCTTTGTGCTATACTCATCATTTCATCACATTTCATTTCATAATAACTCATAATTATGTGCTCATTCCCCATCAGCATGTCAAATATGATTGTAACGTTCCTCAACATGATGAGTAACGTGTGTAATATTCCTCAACATATGACATCTACAGTGTTCCTCATCATGAGAAATGCTCCCATATGGTAGCTGGGAGAAACATTTACCACCCACACTTACTTTAAGGTTGAGTTTCTAATATTCTGGTGATTATCATACCTCATCCGAGTAAACCCCTCAGTCATCAAGAGGGAGGCTCTATGTGAGAGATGGTAATGTTAATGAGCAATCCTGCAAGTACCTCAGATGTAATTGTTTTCTTCAGATTGTTTATTTTTTAATTATTTTGTTCATAGGTGATTATAAGGATGACATACAGGTTATTTTTAAAATTACTTAGCCTTAAGTTTCAGATATTTGGTAGCCAAATCACAAGTTTCTTATTTGTTTGAAGGTCATGTTAGTAGTCAAACACTGCCAAGACCTCGGTCATGATTATAGATTGTGGCATAACGAAGCGAGTCGTGGCTTGTTCCAGGTCTTGGAGTCATGGCATCTTTCTCTCTTGATGGAAAATATGCCATAAAAGATCAGATCTGAAGCCTATTAGTTTCAAAAACTCAAATCGATTTAAAATGCTGTATATCTATGAAAATGGTAGAATAAATGGGCCTCACTTTTTTTCTTGGAAGGTTAGTTCACGTTGTGCTGTAGTAACCAGTTACCATTTTACATCAAAATATTGTGCAATTGACACTTACAGATAATTTGTATAAAAATATATTAGGAACATTGTATGTATTTTGATAGGGAGATGCGATAAATATTGGCTCCTCAAGGTATATTGCACAAAATTACATATCATTATAATGGCAGTCATATTTTAGTTTAATGACATTTGTTTTTTTATTTCTTGATAAATTTGCTCAGATCCAAGGCCACATGATTTACTTACAATGAGTTCCCTAATGAGTCAGGATTCGTGTTACAGTACTGTAAAGCTTACAACGATGAAAGTTTTATTTACATCATATTTAAGTCATTTTAATATTGTACAATTTTGTAAATTGCAACTTGTAACATCACTAGATATTTTGTGCAATAGATAATTAACATTGAACTAAATGAGACATGTCTCGTAAGCTTTGCCCTCTTCAAAATCTATGTAGAGTATATAAATATAAATTATTTTAACTTGCATGTTGGTCCGATTGATCGATGTGTATAATTAATTATATTTAAATTTGTGTTTTCTTGGCAGTCAAAGTTGTATCCTGATGATGAGCAGTAAACCTTGTTGAGTGTGTTGGTGTAGGTAATGACTGATGAGCAACCGGTCAGGAGTGAACATTAGTCGGAACAGCAGCATCTTTTTTATCCTTCACATTACTTTTGACGTTTGCATCAAAACCATGTATTGTATAACTTTTGCGGTTGAATAGATACTTTCACATCTTAGGAAATTATTTATACTATATAATAAATATTATACTTCTTGGGTGATTTTAAAAGCACATGTTTTAAAAGCAAATCTGGTGCATTTGAATTCAGTTAACATTTATTAATCTCTTGCATTTTTGTGATTGATTCTTTTGATTATGGCTGCTGGTTACACCATCCAAGCAAATGTTTAGCCATCTTGGGAGTGATCGTAAATGGTTCAAATACTCATTCATTAATGGGAAATTTATGAGGGAGGAATGCAAAAATTACGAAATTGGATTATGTGATCTTACAAATGAATTGATTTTATTAATATTTGTACTGTATCTAGTGTTCATTGTGCATGTTTGTTTTGCTTTAGACCCCTTGAGTACTACACGTAATAAAAGGAAGGTCACTCTATATCTAATCAACAAATATTCCCTTTTAGCAAAGACAAAATTTATCTGTGTACTTCATTGGTGTTCTTGTTCTATACTGTAGAATGTGCAGTAGTGTGGCTTCCAAAATTGTTCTGTTATTTAAGTTGTATTACAGTTTCCTGTGGGAAATTAGTTGAGCAGGTTGTGGAATGACCATGTATTCCTTGTAGCGGTGCAGTGTTACTCCCTCGTACCAAACAGGCATTGCTGCCTCACTGGATGACATTAGCAACATGCTTTTCACTAGTGACACCCCTCGACCTTTCAGGTTTATCCGAGAGAGGGCCATTATAAATAAATTGTAATGTGATTTTGAAGTTCTAATATTAAGTGGTAATGAAAACACTAGTTGAAATGCTGTTCTGATGATCCCCTTCATTTTCTCAAATTATATTCATGTATTGTACAGCCACAATATTATTGATCATGAATATTAAATATATATTGTATAGTCACTGAAAGAAGATTCACATATTACTATACAGTATACTCATGATCATTGCAATCGGTCTCTGAAATCCAATGAGTGCTAAGGGTTGGGCCTATTAGGGTCATAATTTATAATTTAGTTGTAACACAATCCATGCACATGGTACTCAAATGTTATTTTTATGGAATCATAGCTGTCCTCCCTCTGTCATTCCTAATTTTGTTTCAGTATTTTGGAATGTACTTCCTGTTATCAATGGATGCATATTACTGCAGTAATATACTTCCCTGTATTATATTGTGAATATTTAAATAAAGGACCATTGTCCTAGATACAAATGTATTTTAGTAACAGTTGGTAGGTTCCAATATGAGAACTAAAATAGAATTACAAACATTACTTATGATGATAATCACACTATCAAAATTTTATTGTAAAGATAAATCATGTGAGAGATTTATATGAACTTCTTGGACATGGTGGAAGATTGCCCAGTATAACTAGCAAGTCTTTGGACTGGTGGTGATGTATGGAATTGAAGGAGTTCTGTTAAATGTTGTTTAAAGTTTGCCTGTAGGAAGTAGACCTTAATGGTAAAATATGCAACTTGTTTGATATTAATATAAGTGTACTGCAGGCTTGTCACCATGGTTGCTAATGTATACACAAATAGGGCCATGGTAGAAAGTAAGAGGGGTGTAAACCTAGCATTAAGGTTAATACTGTATGAGTAATAAGATAAAATAATGCAGTTATGGCGGAACTTCGGCTTACGAATGCTCCTCTTTACAAATTTTTCGGGTTACAAACCCAATTTCTTTTTAAAACTTGAGTTGGTTTATGAGCTTTGCCTTGAGGTAAGTTTTTGTCGATATACATATGGGTCGACTGAGCGCGTGGTTCTGGGTGGCATGGGCGACCGTGCTTCAGTTTAATTAATAGTGCTCCTGCGTAGTGACAATCGTGCTTGAATTCTGTAAAGAATTTCAATGTTTTTCTGCTTGTTGAACATAAAAGTAATTATTATATATCATGCCATGGGTCCCAAGAAAGTCAGTGGTAAGGTTCAACCTAAGAAAATAGTTAAGTAGAGGCAGTAGAGGATGTCTCTTCCTTATGAAGAAAATGTGTGAAGTATGGGAAGAACTAAAGTTTTACTGAAAAGACTCGCACAGATAAAGCTGTTGCATTGACCTTATTAATGACAATGTGATGTCTCACTACAGACAAGTGTTAAAATGTAGGGAGAAGAAAGTAATTATCAAAGAAGGCACCAAGCGGAGGAATAGGGGGGGGGGGGGGGGGAAGTGTCTTTAGACAGATTTTTAGTAAGACAAGCCAGCATTGGTGTTTCTGTTCACAGTAGATTTAAATCAGTTGAGTTTTGTTGGGTTCCCAGCCATATTGGTGTGTCTTTAAATGAGCGTGCGGATGCTGCCGCCAAGGAAGCTGTCGCTCGTCCCGTCTCTCGTAAAGGTATTCCATATTCCGACTTTTACCCAGTTATCCATTCCTCCATCCTTACCCGTTGGCAGGCTTCATGGTCGTCTGTACTGGTAACAAACTCCGTACTCTTAAATGTTGTGTTTCCTCGTGGCCGTCCTCCCACCACCGTAACCGGCGGTGGGAAACTGCTCTGGCGAGGTTGCGTATAGGCCATACTCGCTTAACCCATGGTCACTTGATGGAGCGCCGCCCTGCTCCTTATTGTCCTAATTGCATTGTCCCTCTTACGGTCGTGCATGTCCTTCTTGAATGTCCTGACTTCCGGGACGAGCGTGTGTCTTGCTTTCCGATCGCCCCTCGCGGTCACTTGTCCCTCGATGGAATTCTTGGTGACTCGGATACTTTTGATATCGTTCGCCTTATGCGCTTTTGTTCTCGTATTGGCATCCTTGGTGATATTTAGCGCCCTCTGATTATTCCGTACATTTGATGGTGCTACATAGCCTTCCCGGTTTGGTGCCTTCTTTTGCTAATTACTTACTTAGTAAGACAAGCAGTGAGCCACAACCCGGTCCTAGTGGTATGCCTGCAAAATGTAGGAAGGAGGGGGGGGGAAAGAGAGAGAAGAGAGAGAGAGAACACCCCAGAGAAGTCATCACTGCCTGATGTTATAATGGAAAGGGACTCCCCTTCCAAACACTAACACCTCTCCTCTTCAACTGTCTTTCATACGCCAACAAGTCATCAATAAAGGTAAGCTATAACTTGTACGTTATAGTAAAAAATGTGTGTATTATGTATGAAATTATTTTGAAGTTAATATTTTTGGGAGTGTGGAACGGATTAATTCAATTTACATTACTAGTATTTCTTGTGTGGAAAATTTGTTTCGAGTTATGAGTCGTCCCTGGGAACAGAGTAAATCCGTAAACGGAGGTACCACTGTATATTATCTTATTACTCATTCAGTATTAATCTTAAATGCTAGGAACCTGCATAGATGAAATTTAACAGAAAACTAACTAGTTGATAATTTGATTTAAAATTTAGAGGAAAAATGATCAAAAGTAAAGTTAGTGTTGGATGTACAGTAGGTAAGTTGTGAGTCAGCATACGGATATCTCTTTCTATATATAGTGATAGAGAGTAACAGATATAGAGGGGGGAGGTTACACTGTATAGGATATAAGCAGAGAAACAAATACATAAAGAACATTGTATCCCCAAGGCTATACATAACCACAGGGATGTTGATCCCTGAAATCACCACAAGGTAGAGATTCTAATTTTATAAATATATCTATACCTATGAATATTATCTCGTCTATATATTTCTCTGCTGTTTATTTTCTTGTTTAGGGCTTCTGTCCCCCCTAAATAGTACTCTTGCATCTTGGTATAATTGGAAGAGGATTCTCAAAATGACATTGTCTAAGGTTGTCTAACTATAA
>WNGS01005451.1:13492801-13507082 GCA_020271785.1 Procambarus virginalis
GTTTATAACAATATCTTGCCTACTGTGTGTGTGTGTAGGACAAGTAGCTCGGTGGTGATGACCTGGGTAGTACTTGGTCGGTGGTGATGACCTGGGTAGTATTTAGTCAGGTATAATTTGTGTATGGTGTCGGGTGAGGTAATGGGTCGGATGGGTGGAAGTGACGGGTGGTAGAGGGAGGGTGGCGGGACACCAGCCCTTCAGTTAACATCTTAATGAAAGTGCGATCAAGTTGGAGAGCGTAGTGGGGGTGTGGGGAGGAGGGAGGCGCCCCCTGCCCATACCACACCCTCCTACACTACTGTGAAGACATTCTCACTCTCACCAGCACTTCTCACCTCTACACCACCGTTGTCTTCCTGCCTCTACCGCATCACTGCCCAGAATACTGTGGTAACTTCTGTGTTGCATTAATATGAAATATGGGAAGGCGTGTGTGAAAGTTGTGTGTATAATGTTTGGTGTCCCCGCGCTCGTCCAGGAAGTGATGTAAACGCTCCCACGCTCACCCTTAAGGGAAAGTCTCAACAGTAAAAGATGGTCATGACTATGAAGTGGGTATTGTGGAGTGGTGCGTAACGTTGTGTAGCAGTGAAGGCTGTGTTCTCCAGGCTAGCTTAGTGTGGCTTGTAACACTAAAGCCCAGTGTCTGCCGTCGCCACTCCTCGCTCTCTGGGGCGCTGCCTACCTGTCACACACACTGGTGTTTGGTAGGTCGCGTCTGCAAGGTAACCGCAGCGGTGTACAAGGTCGCCTCTAGCAGGCTGGCCACGCGTGGCACACGGTACACCTTGAATCACCAGCTATGGCATGCTTGAAGCACGTCTCTAATGAGGGAACGATATGGCAGGAAATGCAGAATAGTCAGTGAAGAGTAGAGGTGTCATAGTCACAGAGGTCCACGGTTGTTTCAGTATTCCTCAGCAAGTATACGAAATATTGCCGGAACAACGGTGGAAGTCCTCAAAAAAACTGGACACTTTCCCGCAATCAGAACCAAACAATCAGGTTATTATTGTTATTAACATCTTTATGACCAGGTTGTAGTGGATATGTGGGCCTGCGGGCCGCTCCAAGCAACCTGTTGGACTAAGCTCTCACAAATCTGGCCTGGCCAGGGGGTCGAAACAATACCAGAACCTTCTCCAGGCACAATAGAGGTGTTGGTAAGTAAGGGTGGTGTGTGTGTGCGTGTGGAAGTCATGTTTGGGTAGCAGTTTGGTGAGGAATGCTGCGAGCATCCAGGGTGTGGAGGTGGGGGCAAGAACGGCATCATGTACAACGAGGCCAACCATACCAAGTGGCCGATAAGTGACACGCTTGAACAGTACAACAACAAACTATATAGGGCTATCGAGCCTCAAAAAATGTTTTATTGATAACCAAAGAGAGAAACGTCCTGTGAACACTTGCTAAATATTAGTACTTTGTTTTATAAAGCTGTAAATTCCGGGCATAAATGCTTAGAGGAAGACTGGGCGGGATGACGCCGGCGATGTTTACATGGAGATGAAGCAGATGCGAGGAGGAGGAGGAGGCTGAGACGAGCGTGCGAGTCTGCCTGCCCCTGACCGTCCCTGAGTGAGGTCAAGGGTCAAGTCGTGAGCTGTGTATCTTTGGGCTAACCACCGCTCCCCCTGCTCCACCCACACTCTGAGAACACCAGTCACCACCCTTGTATAGTACCCATGTATTGATGGTAACCTCCATCAGTACACCATATACAATACATGGTAACCACCATCAATACACGGGTATAGTAAATGCAGCTCTTGCATCTGGACTATTCCCCACATACTTCAAGAATGCCACACTAAGATTAATCCCCCGACCCAAGCTGAAAATTACACGCCAGTTTCCCTCCTCGAAGTACCAGGCAAAATATTAGAAAAGTAATCAGTCGGAGACTTGTGAAATACACGTATGAGCAAAAGAAGTATAACACCAGGCAACATTAAAAGATTCTCTTCCCCCATTTTGAACCCGCAAGATAACGTAAGTTTTTAAGGGTTGATAGATGTTAATCTTCTTGTTTGATAAGCTGTTCACTTGAGACAGTTAAGCAAGTCCCAGCTGTGTCTGGGTACAAGTGACAGGATGAACAACCCAGCGGGTTTTCTTCCTATTGGGGAGTGTTGTACACCTTACCTTGAGGTTACCTTGAGGTGCTTCCGGGGCTTAGCGTCCCCGCGGCCCGGTCGTCGACCAGGCCCTCCTGGTTGCTGGACTGATCAACCAGGCTGTTTGACGTGGCTGCTCGCAGCCTGACGTATGAGTCACAGCCTGGTTGATCAGGTATCCTTTGGAGGTGCTTATCCAGTTCTCTCTTGAACACTGTGAGGGGTTTGCCAGTTATGTCCCTTATGTGTAGCGGAAGCGTGTTGAACAGTCTCGGGCCTCTGATGTTGATAGTTCTCTCTCAGAGTACCTGTTGCACCTCTGCTTTTCAACGGGGGTATTCTGCACATCCTGCCATGTCTTCTGGTCTCATGTGATGTTATTTCTGTGTGCAAGTTTGGGACCAGCCCCTCTAATATTTTCCACTTGTAAATTATTATGTATCTCTCCCGCCTGCGCTCAAGAGAGTACAGATTTAGGCTCTTTAGTCGGTCCCAATAGTTTAGATGTTTTACCGAGTGGATTCTAGCAGTAAAGGACCTCTGCACGCTCTCCAGGTCAGCAATTTCTCCAGCTTTGAAAGGGGCTGTCATTGTGCAGCAGTACTCCACTCTAGAGTTTTGAGAGTATTTAGCGTATTTAGCGTATTTAGCGTATTAAGCGTTTTGAAAAGTATCATCGGTATACCATCTCTAGTGTGAAAAGTTCTTGTTATCCAACCTGTCATTTTTCGTGCAGTTGTGACGGCTACTTTATTGTGTTCTTTAAAGGTAAGGTCTTCCGACATGAGTACACCCAGATCCTTTACATTGCCTTTTTGTTCTATGTTATGATTTGACTGAGTTTTGTACATGGTTTCCGTTTTTATATTTTCATTTTTTCCGTAGCGCATGAACTGGACCCATACTCATCCTGTGAACGGTAGCACAAAAGCATTACAGAGGACACAAAAGGTCTTTATCAGACCTCATCTTAGATTATTACATAAAAAATTTCATCTATCCTTCACACCTTATAGTTACAATGTCAGCTAGTTACAGAGAAAGTGCTATTTCAAGAGCTACATATTTACAGTAAGTCATTATACATTAATGGTAGGTCTTATCGCTAATACATAATAGTTTGACCAATGGGGACATTACAGAGTCATAGGGGAGCTTCTGTTTATTATTAGTCTTCACAATACTGAGTTTCTTAATCTCATATGTCGTTTATCTACTGGAAGCGAAATATGGATACAGTGCAAGAATTTCAGGTATTTTAACCATGGTAATAAGATAGGTTGCCATATCATACAGAGTGAGCTTAGATTTATCTCTAAATGGCTCAATTTTACTACAATCCAAGATATAGTGTTCGAGTGTGTGTCCCTGTCTTTGTCCACACACTTTACACTTTACTTCATCTAGATCCCTATACAAGCCGAACTGCCAGAGATACTTGTAGCCAAGTCTTATACGAGCTGTGACAACATCTGTTAGTCTACTGACTTTGTTACTTGCCCCATACACATGTTTTACTTCACACATTTCATGTGATGAACAATGGACCTGCTAGTTCCAGTTTGCACTGTTTTAGTTTCTTCAACTCCATCCAGGAGTTCTCGTCTAATGACACTTTTAAGGGATATATATTATATATATTTTATATATGTTATAAATAAAGTATACGATATATGTGGGTAATATCAGCTGGAACGATTTGAGTGATTGGCAGCCGTGTCACTTTAATGTTGGCTGTGACCTTGATGATAATGACCCCCTCACTGACCTGTTGATGACCCCACCGTGACCCCCCACTCCCTGACCTTTACCACCCTCGCCCACACCAGCCCGGGTACACCACCCTTTTGGTCTTTAATTCACGGAACTGAATCAAGCTCCTTTCCGTAATGGTTGATACCTGGTTGATGGGGTTCTGGGAGTTCTTCTACTCCTCCTCAGGCCAGGCTTGACTTGTGAGAGTTTCTTGAGGTTATCTTGAGATGATTTCGGGGCTTTAGTGTCTCCGCGGCCCGGTCCTCGACCAGGCCTCCACCCCCAGGAAGCAGCCCGTGACAGCCGACTAACACCCAGGTACCTATTTTACTGCTAGGTAACAGGGGCATAGGGTGAAAGAAACTCTGCCCATTGTTTCTCGCCGGCGCCTGGGATCGAACCCAGGACCACAGGATCACAAGTCCAGCGTGCTGTCCGCTCGGCCGACCGGCTCCTACCACAAACTACCACTAGTTTGGTCCACCAGGCTGTTGCTTGGAGTGGCCCGCAGGCCCACATACCCACCACAGCCCGGTTGGTCCGGCACTGCTTGGAGGAATAAATCTAGTTTCCTCTTGAAGATGTCCACGGTTGTTCCTGTAATATTTCTGATGCTTGCTGGGAGGACGTTGAACAACCGCGGACCTCTGATGTTTATACAGTGTTCTCTGATTGTGCCTATGGCACCCCTGCTCTTCACTGGTTCTATTCTGCATTTTCTTCCATATCGTTCACTCCAGTACGTTGTTATTTTACTGTGCAGATTTGGGACCTGGCCCTCCAGTATTTTCCATGTGTATATTATTTGGTATCTCTCTCGTCTCCTTTCTAGTGAGTACATTTGGAGAGCTTTGAGACGATCCCAATAATTTAGGTGTTGGTGGTGGTGTCCCTGCTCTCACCCGGCCTATCCCGCCACCCACTCACTCTCCTTGCTTCCCGACCATGGCACAAGTGACCGCCAAATGTGATAATTGGTGGGAAGAAAATTAAAATTAATATATATATATATATATATATATATATATATATATATATATATATATATATATATATATATATATGCAATTGACGATCACAAAACACTGATCATTTTATGCGGAAAATCCTTGGACAAACAGGAAAGTCCTTACAATTGCGGTTGTCACAACATGCTTATAGTATTAGAACTGCCCAAACATCTAATGCATTGTATCTACATACGAATTTATGCGATCACAATATTAACTGGAATGGTGCAAAAAGCATTACCAATTGTGGGGATTTCGTGGAACGGAATTTGATTGAGTCTGCTCTAATCAGTCAGTGTCCAAATCTTCTTAATGTTAGTACTGGAATGTACAAACTTGATCCATTTTTAAGTTATAATATTGCACAACAGTTTAAGAAAAAACTCTAATTGTTAGAGAGGTTTACAATGTCTCATTATAATTTTATATTTATATATTCATTTATTGCATGTTCATGAGGCTTTTCTTTAATCTTTCATCCTTTTTCTCTGACCGCTTAATCCTCTTTGACCACTCTAAGCTAAGCTTTACCTGTCTCTGGTTAATTCTTTCCCTAGGGTTGGGATGGTCAGGTGTCGGCCTATATATCCTCCCACTTCCCTTCTCCTCTTGACCATTTGGTCACCATTTGGTCCGGGAGACATCTCCCGTCACGCAGGGTGCAGTCGCACCTCCACAGATCTCCAGTATCATCTCTCGATACTGGTAATGGCTCATAAGGGCCACCACTTACGGGCTATTCATGCCCGTGCCACCTCTTGGGTGGCTTAATCATTATCAATCAATCTTCTCCTCTTGTCAGTCTGGTTTGACAAAGGCTTTAACAAAGTCGAAACGTTACCTCCTTTCATTTTTCTCTGTGGATTTTCCGCATATATATATATATATATATATATATATATATATATATATATATATATATATATATATATATATATATATATATATATATGGTACCTTCACATGAAGGTAGCGTACAAGACTGGAGGTCTGGCACTGGAGAACTGTGGGAGGACCTCAGTGGTGACAAGTGTAATTTGTTAAGGCTGGGAAAAAGGTGGCGGCGCTGGACCTGGACACAAGCAGGCACTTAACCTGGTAGCACAAATGATCTGGGAATAATGACTTCTACGACCTTGCAACCAAGACAAGAGCGTGTGCAGGCGCAGAATATGGTCACTGTGCTTCTTGTTTACACATGTACAAGTAATGGGACTTGTGTTGTTATAGCTCTTGACGAGGCTGTAAGGTGGAGTGTCGCTCACACTCTACTTTACCTTCACTCTTTGTTGGGTTTCATATTAGCAGAGGACAATTAGCAGTGCTGCCAGTGACACTCTGAAGGTCCCGCCTCCAAGGCTTGGCAAATGGCTGTCTCATTACTTAAATACGGATGGTTGTGTTGGCGTGCGCGCTCACCTACTTGTGCTTCCATCACTGCCTAATGCATTCCATCTATTAACTAATCTGACACTGAAAAGGTGGTTTCTAATGTCTCTGTGGGTACACAGTTTCCACCCGTGTTAAATATCGTGTGTGTGTGTGTGTGTGTGTATTCACTTAGTTGTATTCACTTAGTTGTATTTTACGGGGTTGAGCTTTGCTCTTTCGGCCCGCCTCTCAACTGTCAATCAACTGTTTACTAACTACACTAACTACTTTTTTTTTTTTTTTTTTTTTTCCACACCACACACACACACCACACACCCCAGGAAGCAGCCCGTGACAGCTGACTAACTCCCAGGTACCTATTTACTGCTAGGTAACAGGGGCATTCAGGGTGAAAGAAACTTTGCCCATTTGTTTCTGCCGGGTGCGGGAATCGAACCCGCGCCACAGAATTACAAGTCCTGCGCGATATCCACCAGGCTACCTGGCCCCCCAACCAGGCTACCTGGCCCCCCAACCAGGCTACCTGGCCCCCCAGGTAGCCTGGGGGTGTGTGCCAGGTGTGTGTGTGTGTGTGTGTGTGTGTGTGTGTGTGTGTGTGTGTGTGTGAGGGGAGGAGGGGTAGGTGGGAGCCATTTGGGCTGCGCGGGTCCACTGTGTGGGGTGTAGGGGGGCTGTGGGCACTTGAGGGGGGAGGGGTTGCTGGCCGGAGGATGATGGAGGTTTCCTCCTGCACCCGGCATGTTATTGCTTGAGGCTCTGCTTCACTCAGCCGTGAATCATATTATTGAAAAAAGTTGAAAGTGACGCATTTTGCTGGGGAAAGAATGCCACTTTTGTGGACCGGCTTTTGTCTCTCTTCCCGCTCTCTTGTTACGCTTTTATTTGATTGTTGGCCATTTATCTTCGTTTCTTGCGTGTATGATGAGGAACCTGGAGGCCTGGTCAGAGACCGGGCCGCGGGGAGGTTGATCCTGGGAATACGAGCAGGTCTTGGCGCAAGGTGAGACCTGCTGGTGCACTAGCACACAGGGTGCACGGTAGCGTGTAGCGTGGCCAGTCTTGCTCAAGCACCTCCAGGCTCTAGTGAAAGTTGGTCATCACTCTAGGTGACGCTCACGAGACATGTGTCCTCCCTCTCCTGCCCCCTACACGCCTTCTCCCTCCCTCTACACGCCTTCTCTCCCTCTCCCTATATGCCTTCCTTCCCCCTACACGCCTTCTCCCTCCCCCTACCCACCTTCTCCCTCCCCCTACATGGCATCCCTCCCACCGGTGTCTGCTAACTAATCATTATACGCGAACAAGGACACAGAAGGCCTGGCTGAGAGCTGGTAGAAGTGACTGACACGGAATAACAAAGTTGTTGTTGACACAAGTGACGTGACAGACACCATGACATGACAGTGTTGGTGTCTTAGATATGGGAGGCGGTGGTGTAACAGGTGTGGCTGCGTCGGCTATGGCAGGTGTGGCACACAAGTATGAAGCATAGTTCGCTTTACAGACTAACTATTGGCCTTCTTGAGGCAGAAGTTAACATTGGGTTAGAGAGAGCGTTTAGCGTGGGTGGTGAGCGCGCAGAACAGCTGCCGCCGCCGCCGCCGCCGCCGCTGCTGCTGGTGCTGCTGCTGCTGGAGTTATTGCCAGCAGTGCTGCTGCTGCCGCCGCTGCTGCCGCCGCTGGAGTTATTGCCAGCAGTGCTGCTGCTGCTGGAGTTATTGCCAGCAGTGCTGCTGCTGCCGCCGCTGCTGCTGCTGCTGGAGTTATTGCCAGCAGTGCTGCTGCTGCCGCCGCTGCTGCTGCTGGAGTTATTGCCAGCAGTGCTGCTGCTGCTGCTGCTGCTGCTGCTGGAGTTATTGCCAGCAGTGCTGGTGCTGCTGCTGGTGCTGCTGCTGCTGCTGCTGGAGTTATTGCCAGCAGGGCTGCTGCAGCCCTCAGACCCCGCTCTTGTACCAGCCCAGGACGGTAACAGCAGCTCCGGCCTTGGAGGCCAATATGTGGCTGTAGCAGGTGTTCGTGCAGGCTAGCCACGCTCTTAACCACAACCCTCTTGCTTGGGCCAGCTTTCATTTCAAGTGTGGTGCAAGAGATTGGTTGATCCGGCACGTCGTTAAGAATCTCCCTAAATTTGAACGGGTGAGTATTAAAGATTGTCTCGTTTAATTATGTTTCCTGGACTGAGACGAGTTAGTGTTGTTGATGATAGTTAAGGTGGGCGAGAGGTAATTGGTAAGTTACTGATAAGTACTGGTAACTAGTAAGTTACCCCTGCTGTGAGTCAAGCATGCCACTTGCTTCTGTGTAAACTGTAAGGTACTTCCTGGGATTATTTGTTACCTCCTTACACTTTACCTTACCTATGTGTATCTTACCTACCCTCCCGCATTCTCGGGTAGATCACTTCCTCCGTTATGTGCTAGCCAGATGGCTGATAATGTGGTTTTATATATATATATATATATATATATATATATATATATATATATATATATATATATATATATATATATATATATATATATATATATATATATATATATATATATATATATATATATGGCTGCGAGGCAGTCTGGGCTCACACATTTAAGTTACTCATTTCTGTTATTACTCCTCCATTTTCTATGAAACTTGTTTTTTTTTCCATTTATGAGACCTTCCTGTTCCTTGTTACCTGAGAGCTGGTGTTGAAGGACGTGTTGGGCCTTTTGCTTTCATCCTCCTTTTTACAGTCTCTTTACAACGCCGGCGGTTTTATTCAGTAATTTATTTGGGGGTTTCTTCCCAGGTTCTCTTCACATTCCAAGGCGCCCGGTGATCCTTTACACTTTCTCTCTTCCTTTGTGTAAATTCCAAGTCGGGTAGATTTCCGGGAATTTGCTCAGCTGCATTGTGTGAGAACATTGATCAGAGCAGAGCGCCGCACTCCGCCTGCAAGGGTGCTCTTGAACACTTTCACTGGGCGCTGGTGTGGCGCGAGCCTGGAGCCCAGGTCACGTCAAGACAGTGACTGGACTCGCCGCGGCGTAATATGCGCGCTGAGGAAGTGTAGTGTAGTAGGGAGGGTGTGGCGGGAGGTGTGGGCACGAGGAGCGTCAGGTCGTCCACTCATTGTTTCCCCCCCAGTCATAAGGGTGTGTACGCGAGCCCTCCACCACCACCAGCAGGCCGTGGCTGCCTTCCTGCAACTAGTCACGTGTGGGAGAAGGCAGCGTTCGTGGCTAATGATAAATGTTATGTTCTTGGAAGCAGCCACCACCACCACTACTCGTCCAGCTGGCTTATAAGCAGTCTTGCCTCACACTGCCCGCCACCGTGTGTGTGTGTGTGTGTGTGTGTGTGTGTGTGTGTGTGTGTGTGTGTGTGTGTGTGTGTGTGTGTGTGTGTGTGTGTGTGTGTGTCTACCCCCCAGACCAGCCCCAGTGACTTACTGAGCAGCGCTTCACTCTCAATGTTAATGTCCGCCATAATTACTTCCCCAGCGCCTCGCTTCCATCGTTCACCTCGAATTAAATGCACACAATAATTAATGTAATTTTCTTATTGTATTCATAATGGCGGTGGATATGCTAATGTGTGTGTGTTCCAGCGTGGATTTTAATCAGGTTAGTTGAGGGGACGTTATATCTTCTTATCTTGACATGATTTCGGGGCTTTAGTGTCCCCGCGGCCCGGTCCTCGACCAGGCCTCCACCCCCAGGAAGCAGCCCGTGACAGCTGACTAACACCCAGGTACCTATTTTACTGCTAGGTAACAGAGACATAGGGTGAACGAAACTCTGCCCATTGTTTCTCGCTGGCGCCCGGGATCGAACCCGGGACCTCAGGATTACAAGTCCAGAGTGCTGTCCGCTCGGCCGACCGGGAGGTGTTAGTGACCTCACTAACATACATAATGCTCCGTGCTCGTACTTACTCAAGGGGGGGGGGGAGCCTTCAAGAGAGGCCTAAACTAACAAACAAATGGTTTATTCCTAACAACTTGTATACAGCTGTATTGTGACCGCTGAAAAGGTGTACAACAATATCTATCCATATTGTAGATATTGCATCACAGCCGTGTATTCCACTCTCGTGAATACATCACCTTCTTGGGATTTGGTTGTATGTTTGGTGATGTATTTCATCACCATGTTTGGTGTTGGTGTTTGGTAATGTTTGGTGTTTGGTGATGTCAAGTGTAGTGTTGTAGTGATAACAGCAGTAGCTATACTAGTAGTAACAGTAGTGGTTATAATGTGTAAATTGCAATATCCTGGTGAGAAGTTGCACCTGCACTATATCTACGCTCAAGCTACATTCCACAAAGACAAAAGATGCAAATTGGAATTATAACGGCGCGCGCTCTACAGGCGTGGAAAGCAAATCACTCAACTAATTGTCCAACCACTTGAACTGGTCAGTAGAACGACGGCATCGCTTCGTGTAGGTCGGCGTTTGATCCTGGACGGTGCAAGCGGTTGGGCACCTTTATTCCCTTCCTTACTAATTAAATATATAATGTAGGTCCCAATTTTCGTAATTTCTAAAATATAATATAGGTGTGATATACATGAACTTCGCAAAGGCATTTAATGAATGTGATCATTATGTGAAAACCCACAAAATGAGATCAATAGGAATAACAGGTAAAGTAGGACGATTCAATTTTCTGTCGAACAGAACACACAAAGTAACAGTCAATCAAATAATAGAGTCCAAGCGCAGTTAAAAGCTCTGTACCTCGGACAGTCCTTGCACCTTAGCTTTTCCCTTATTCTCTTATCTCTACGGGCTCACCATAGCCCGTGCTACTTGGAACTTGTTCCGAGTAGCTGAATCTATAACAACATCTCTTATCAGATATAGATACAAGTCACAGTTTCGTATCTTCCTTGCAGATGACAAAAATAAGTATGAAAATTAATTCTGTAGAATACATTGAAAGGTACAAGGGTGATTATAAATAGTTTTCAATTGTGCAACAGAAAATAACATAATGATAATGTTTAACAGTGATAAATTCCAGGTACTTAGGTATGGTAAAATTAAGACCTTAAACAAAATGTGTGGTACAAGAGTCAAATCTGCCCATACTATGAAAACAGCATGTCAAGGATTTGGTAATAGTTATGTCTGGCGACCTAACGTTTAGGGAGCAAGCAAATATAGCATCAGCTAGAAAAATGATAGGATGGATTATGAGAACATTCAAGTTTCAGAGCAGGAGAGATTGCTGAAATGGAGGGAATACAGAGAACATATACGGTATACATAGACACGTTAAAGCACCTAAAGCATTGAGATCGTCTCAAAGCTCTCCAAATGTACTCACTGGACTGAAGACGAGAGAGTATCACATAATATATACATGGAAGAGACTGGAAGGCCAGGTCCCAAATTTGCTCAGTTGAATACCAAGATAATGGAGCGAAAGATACGGAGGGAAATGCAGTATAGAACCATTGAGGAGTAGAGGTAATCCTTGGAACCAACAACAAATAAGGTAATGAAGAGTCCAGGGATGTAGCGTTGTAGTTATGGGTCATATTGTATTAATCGATCGGCTGCTGCAAAGGCGGGGGACAAGAGCTGAATAACAACATACTGGAACGAAAGATACGGAATCTGGGCTGTAGTGGTCCTGCTGGCCGTTCCAAGCAACAGCCTGTTGGACCAAGTTATCACAAGTCGAGCCTGGCCTCGGGCCGGGTTCGGGGAGTAGAACTCCCAGAACCCTCTCCGGATGTGCTCCACATATGAAGCTTTATTGTGGAGTGAGATTGGCGGTAGAGAGACGGGTAGGAGAGGGAAGGTTGGCGGGTAGAGAGACGGGTAGGAGACGGAAGGTTGCTTGATGAGGCGAGGCGGTTGGCGGCAGCGTTTGTGGCCGGGTAACCATAGAGACGGTGTCAGCTGCTCCACCCGCCCGTCTTCCTCTCCTTAGCCTTGTACACGGTATTTCTTAGCAGGCTTTTTCTTGGGTGGGTGTTGTTAGTGTTCCTCTCTCTCTCTCTCTCCCACACTGTGTTGTGTAGTGTTACACTGACTCCTGGTCCTGCTCTCACCGTCACTCCTGCTTCCTTCCTACTGTGGTCCCTCCTGCTGGTGTGGTGGCCCTGCACCTGCCGCTCCTCAACAGTGAGACGGCAGGAGTGTTCAAGGGAGATGGCGACAATTGTGGCCTGGAGCAGAGCACCAGGTGGACGGTGAAGGCCACGGGGGCGAGGGGGGCGGTGTAGCAGGTCACAGGAATGCCTCATGAATGACTGCTGTTATATTGTTATATGCTCCGCCACGGGTCACTCAAGTTCAAACACCTGCACATTGTACTGTGGCTGCCTGTAGACAGTCGTATATTAACACGGACTCCACAAGAACTTGTGGTTACCTTACCTGGATCTTTCTTATCTGGAGGGGGTTGTAAAGGTTCTGCTCCCCAAGCCCGGCCCGGGCCAGGCTCTACTTGTGAGAGCTTGGTCCAACAGGCTGTTGCTTGGAGCGGCCCGCAGATCCATTACAACCTGGTTGGTCCGGCACTTCTTGCATGAAACGTCTAACTGTTTCTTCAAGAAGTCCACTTTTGTTCCTGCATTAGTTTTGATAGTTATTCCAAAAGTGGAAGTCTTCAAGAAAAAACTGGATAGTTCTGTGCAAGAAGTACCGGACCAACCGGGTTGTAGTGGATATGTGGGCCTGTTGGACCAGACTCGCATATCAAGCCTCACTCCAGGCTGGGCTTGGGGAGTAGAACTCCTAGATCCACATCCAGGTACAATCCAGGTACTTGCTACGAGGATATTGAACAGCCATGTACTCTGATGTTCTTTGGCCACTGTCCATAAACAACGAACTATAAACCACTGACCATAGACCACATAATTTAGCAGCAAGCTGAGCATGAGGGTTGTTTGTGATTAGTTTCTTGGTGGGGTATGCAGGGGTCAGGATGTCAAAAGGTACTATCTGCCAGGGTGGAAGGAAGTGCTGTACTCTTTCATCTGTATATACATCGTGCAGTCCCATCATTTTAATATGAGTGGCTGTTCTTTGAATCCATTTAGACTCGCTAGTTCTATTTCGTATGTGTTCTAACAGTATAACTGACACAATGTTGTTTTTGTTATCACGCAGAAGCTTTGGTCTGTCATAAGATTAATTTCAAATATTCTATCTTGAATGTTAGATATATTAATTTTTCCGCATGTTGAGAACTTTCGTAAGTTATAGGACAGCCAAGTATAATTCTGAGTGCTTCATTTTGCATTTATTCCAGTCATCCAATACTTTTGCCATTTTGCAGGACTAAAGCTGGTGCATGATAGTCTAACAGAGACCTTATATCTGCCAAGTACATCATTTTTGTTACTCTAATATTAACACCATATTTAGGGCTGTAACCCACTCTACATTGTTGCTGTAACTTATTGACTGCAGTTAATGTATAAGGAACACACACACCAAGGTATTTAAGAGAAGACATAGTCTAGTGGTATGTTATCTATCTTTAGTTTTCGTGGTCCACTTTTGCGCATACCTATTTGTGGTCATGCTGTACGAGACAATCAACATACATTTTACCCCCAGACTCATTCATTAATAATTGTGTTAGAACCTTTATCGTCGTCAGATAAGACGTTAAGAGTTAGTCACAGTCATATAGAATTATGAAGAAGTACATGCGATGGGGGAGTACGGTGCATGCTAGAGCTGGAGTGTACAATAGTGTTGTTTTTGTCATTACAGGTGAGAGGCGAGGACGGCCAGCTGGTAATTGTGGCGGGAGGCAAGGTAAGGCAGCAGTAACCGCGGTGTGAGTAGTGTTGGTGTTGTAGTGGCCGTGAAGGGGGTGGACGGAGAGAGAGAGAGAGAGAAGGGGGGTAGCGGCCACTGGGGGGGCCTGGCCGTGAGCAGCCATAAACATCAGAGGGTGGAACAGGTGAGCAGTTTACCTCGGCGAGTGCGGCCACCTGGACAAGGCCGCACGCCATAATTTACCACACTTTGCGCCATTCCTGTACTTGT
>WNGS01005451.1:13574151-13584151 GCA_020271785.1 Procambarus virginalis
TAGCCCAAACAAGTGCAAGATCCATAAGGATGCGAACAGGAGTGAGGAGGTCAAAAGAGCAATACATAATAAAACTGAGGTTTGTATGAGGATTAGCGAGAGAAAATAATCTGGGAGTAGACGTAACAATTAACTGTCTAGTCTAGTTAGCAGCAATTTTCTAAAGGAGCGGAACTATAAAGTTAAGACGGGAGATGTAACCCTCAGTGTTACTTGGTGGAAATAGGTTCTAAATGGAACATAATACTATATAAAGGAAGTTTAGGGACACTTGACAAGGTAGATTAAAACAGAGTGAGCCACAAAGCTACTACCAGAAGCGTCGTCAGTGTGAGGGGGCGGGGACAATTCCCTGCGAGCAAGGTGTGGAGGTCAACTTTATAAAACTAATTCAAAAATATATATGTAACAAATTACAGGGCGAGTGATGCATCACATCACTCGATTAATGAGTGAAAGAGGATGGCTGCGAAGTGGAGCTCACCCTCTCACGCACTCGCAAGGTGAGTACGGACTCGTACGAGGCCTGGCTTCCGCTGGCTTACTCCTGACGATGCAAGAATCTTCATGAAATAATTGGCTCGTTAGCTCTTCAGACCACAAGAAATATGTTCAACGGTGACATTCTTATTGAGTGCTGACAAAATGAATACCTTACAATGAGTAGATGATAGATGAGATAATGACTGTTGAAGGCAAGGAATGTGACTTTATCATCACTCTTGACATTGTTCATACTCGTGTGGAACACTACTCTTTGTTCTGGCTACCTTCCAAGGCAGCCAAAATAGCTAAGCTGCAAATGTGTGAAGATCGTTTACTGCCTGAGTAAGATTGGGTCAAGAATTTAAATTACCGAGACCGCTTGAGAGCACTCAAACTGAGACCGGAGAGGTATGTGCATAACATGCACATGACAACTCCTGGCAGATCAGGTATTCAACCTGAAAAATAACATTGCAACAGACATGAGTGATATATGAAAGTGTAAAATAAACCCAATGAAAAGTCGAGGTAACACGAACACATTTAGAGAAAGTGCAAACATCAAACGTCCATAAGTCTTCCACTCGCTTCCGGCAAATATGAGAAATATTGCTGGAACATTTCAAGAAGGAACTTGACAGCTTCCCGAAGGAGTTACTTAATCAGCCTGGTTATGATGGCTAGTGGGACCTGCGGCCGACCAACACACACAGCCGCTTAACTGATCTCTCACCCTGTCCATGGAGGACACAAGAAAATGTATATATGTTGGTTACTATTGTAAATGTGTGGCCACGTGTGTGGTAGAAAATAATAATAATAATAATAATAAAAGCCTATTCATCATTGTGTTACGTGCCTTGTGTTCCCCCTATTGTTTAATATGCCCTTTCCTGCCTCGGGCAGGCCTGGTGGACCAAGCTGGTGGACCAAGCTGGTGGACCAGCCTGGTGGACCAAGCTCTCACAAGTCGAGCCTGGCGTCGGGCCGGGCTTGCGGAGTAGAACTCCCAGAACCCCATCAACCAGGTATCTGCCTCACATAATTGTTGCACCACTATGACATGACCTTAGAAGCCGTGGTAGACGACATTGACAAGGATACAAAAGTATAGCACTGTTGTTGTTATAGATTCAGCTACTCGGAACAACTTCCTAGTAGCACGGACTATGGTGAGCCCGTAGTGCACTTACCTGGCACAGGAGCGGGGCTGCATATAGTACTGTATTATACTTTGCAGATGACACCAGGATTTTCGTGAGTAGACAATATAACAAAGTATATAAAAATCACAATACAGCAACTACTCCCAAGTCTTTTACAATGCTTTTTCCTTCACTAGTGTGGCATGACAGAGTTGTGTATGTTAATCACGGCTTTCATTGGCCCACAGAAAATAACTGCTGAATGAGGTTACTGCGCTATTGAGAAAAACGAATATATCGAGAGGGAAACCACCTATAAAACTCGGTCAAACAACACTATTGAAAGAAAAAAACTATGTAAAAGACTTAGGAGTAGAGTCGTCCCTTCACCTTCTAGTGTGTGGTCTGGTTAACTTAGTTATGTTGGCAGTAGCTGTCACAATCTCAAGAAATATGACGAGTTGGATAATGTAAGAGAATGGTAGTTTGTCAGCTAAAGTTGCACACCCATACGAGCAGGTTGCTGTGCATTGTGCACTATGCAGTGTGATGTCCATATTTCAAGTTGGAGTACCATTGTGTTTGGTGTCCATGGATAGGTAATCTTATTTACAATTCAAATGCAGTGTGAAGGACGACGTGCGGCGTCTAGTTAAGCCAAGAGATGATAGAGGCTGGTGCGTGGTGTTGTATGGCATGGGTGAACCGCCGCCATCTTGGTCAGTGGTAGTGGTAAGGAGTGGAGGAAAGATGACCTGTGGTGACGTCAGGTCAAGTTCACCTCACTCGGGTCAAGTTGGAAGACCTGCTCTTTCCATACTCCTGATGACGTCACAGCAACTTAAGGTTAGACCAATCAAATGGCAAGCTAGGGGAGTAGCTAGGGAAAGTAATTATGAACGGATTCTGTCCGATCTGAACCTTTCTCAAACAAGAAATGCCATTCAAATAATATTTGTCACCAGTGCTCTCTAGGGTGGACAGTACCATTCAAAGCTGGATAAGATACTGACCTGGAGAACGTGCACACTAAAATAACACCACACGAGTCCAGAATGAATGGAATTCTATGTAAAATAGCCCCATTGAAAAGCAGAGGTGCAATAGGTACGCTGAGGAGAACTTCACAACATCAAAGGCCCAAGACTTTGTATCAATCTCCCTCTACAAATTAAGAAGCACAATTGTCCTACCTCGTACAGTGTTCAAAAGAGAACACTGTGTTCACCAGAAGTCCACGGTTGTTCAACATACTCCCAGCGAATATAACAAAATATTGCCAGAACAACCGTGGAAGTCTTCAAGGAAAAACTGGACAGTTTACTTCAAGGAGTGTCGGACCAACGGGGCTGTAGTGGATATGTGGTCCTGCGGGCCGCCCCAAGCAACAGCCTGTTGGACCAAGCTCATACAAGACTTGAGGAGTAGAAGACCTCCCAGAACCTTATCCAGGTACAGATACAATCCAGGACTTGATAAACACCATCAAAGAATACCTGATCAACCAGGCTGTGACTGATACGTCATGCTGCGAGCAGCAGCGTTAAACAGCCTGATTGACCAGACCACCATCCAGGAGGCAACCGGGCCGCGGGGACGTTGATCCTCGGAATATTAAAAAATGTATGGTATATGCGATTGTGCCTTTTCGGAAGCCCTTCTTTTGGTGGAAAAAAACCGGAAGAGACTAAGTGTATTGTAGTGTGTAAGGCTGAGCCTTGTAGTGAGGGCTGGGTGTCGCCACCCTGTGGGATCTTGGCCCTTCCTGCTGGCTACTGGGGGCCCAGGTGTTGTGTACTTAGTGTAGTGTACACGAATTGTCTCTACTGCTAGTGAGACAAAATGTATTCCACCTCATTTTGTGTTGAGGCGGTGTGCTGGCTGGCTGGTGCGCCTGCCTGCCTGCCTGCCTGCCTGCCTGCCTGCCTGCCTGCCTGCCTGCCTGCCTGCCTGCCTGCCTGCCTGCCTGCCTGCCTGCCTGCCTGCCTGCCTGCCTGCCTGCCTGGAGCTGTGTCGTCTTGGTCAGCGCCCGCACACCTTCCGCTCGCATATGACTTGGTTCGCCTTCCCACCTGTAATCACTTCCGGCATTGTTGTCGTTAGCAGCCTTGTGATAAACTGTTAGTTTTGTTCCTTCATTGTTTTATTCCTTCATGCCATAGGCACAATCAGAGGACACTGTATGAACATCAGAGGTCCACGGTTGTTCAACATCCTCCCAGCAAGCATAAGAAATATTGCCGGAACAACCGTGGACATCTTCAAGAGAAAACTAGATTGTTTCCTTCAAGGAGTGCCGGACCAACCGGGCTGTGGTGGGTATGTGGGCCTGCGGGCCGCTCCAAGCAACAGCCTGGTGGACCAAACTCTCACAAGTCAAGCCTGGCCTCGGGCCGGGCTTGGGGAGTAGAAGAACTCCCAGAACCCCATCAATCAGGTGTCAACCAGTTATGCCCCTTATGTGTAGTGGAAGCGTGTTGAACAGTCTCGGACCTCTGATGTTGATAGTTCTCTCTCAGATATGCAAGTTTTTTTTTTTTGTCAGGACCAGGAATTTTTTTTAACACAGGTACGTGGTCGTTTACTCAGCTACTTTGGTCTTTATGAATAGTTACATACTTCAAGGAGGATTACGGGCTCACTATAGCCCGTGCTACATGGACATTTCATTCTGAGTAGCTAAATTTAAAACAATATTCAAGGATGAGTGAAGACCCCCCACCCATCTGGCAGAATGGCAGGTTATAGAGGGACATGTGATCAGTAGAGAGCACTGGAACACACTGGAGGCATCTCGGGGTCTTGCTACAAACAACTGAGAGGATTAAACTCCTCGGAAAAGCTACGTGAACTGAACTTGCCACGTCTGGAGGGAGATGAAATGCAGAATAGAACTAGTGGAGAGTAGAGGTACCATAGACACAATCAGAGAACACTGAACATCAGAGGTCCACAGCTGTTCAACACCCTCCCAGCGAGCATTATAAATATTGCAGGGAACAAAGAGGGACTTCAAGAAGCAATTAGCGAAGTTTCTGCAAAAAGTACCGAACTCCTGGTAAACATAAATTACAACCCTGTTGGTCGTGCACTTGGTGTATTCAAGAGACACTTAGACAAAAAGTGCCGAACCAACCAGGCTGTAGTGGATGTGGGGGGCCGGCGGGCCGCTCCAAGCAATAGCCTGGTGGACCAAGTTATCACAAATCGAACCTGGCCTCAAGCCGGGCTCGGGTAGTAGAACAACTCCGGAGACCCTGTGCAGGTATACTCCAGGTATGACCACACCACCAACACTAGATAAGAACATTCCTAACTACAGACTAAATGTTCCCTCCGTCAGGTTTATTGACAGCGCTTTTAGTTAATCATAAAGCAACTTACTTAAAGATATCGGGTTTGTTGTGGCCCAAAATGTGTTAATTTGAGTTTGAGGGATCTGTTAGAGGTGCGATGTGAACGTTATGAAAGGTGGTAGTGTGGATGTGGTGTGGGCTGAACCACACCTCCACTACACCCTTCTCCACACCAGTAGAGCACAGCACCGTACCTTCACTCCCCGCTAATATACACCAGCACCGCTACACTCACCGCTACCCGCATCTCACGCTTTACCAGTTTTACTAATTGTGGGGTGGTGATTGTGGGGGGTTGTGGTTGTATGAGGTTGTGGTTGTGTGGGGTATTGGTTGTATGAGGTTGAGTGTGGCCGGGGTGACATGATAGAGGTGTACAAGTGGATAAATGGACCTAACAAAATCGACTATAATATAGGGTATTAAAAGTATCAACACAAGACAGAGCACGAAACAATGGGTATAAATTTGATAAGTTTAGATTTAAGAAAACCTGGGTAAATACTGGTTCTATAACAGGTTTGTTGATTTGTGGAACCAATTACCTCGTAACGTGGTGGAGGTGGGGTCCCTCGATTGTTTCAAGCGCGGGTTGGACATGTATATGAGTGGGATTGGGTGGTTATAAATAGGAGCTGCCTCGTATAGGCCAATAGGCCCTCTGCAGTTATTTTTGTTCTTATGTTCATTGGTTGTGTGGAGGCGTGTGGGCGCCTCAACACACGCTGGGTAACAGGTAACTGTACGGCGCTGCTTGTAGTTCATGCCGTGACTCACCCGCCCACACCCATCACCTGTCTCAGTCTCTGGAGGTGACAGTCAGGCAGGCAGGCAGGCAGGCGGGCGGCGGCGGCGGCAGGTGCACTCGCAGTCATGACTGGCGGAGTGAAGATGCTCCAGCGGGAAGGTGAGACATAACTGAGGGAGAAGTGAGGGGCTGGGGGTAGGACCACCGGGGTGGATGACCGCCGCTGGAGGCGTGGACGGCTTCCTCCCTACACGTGTTTCCTTATTGCTAAAGCTGTCTTCGTCACCACGGAGCCGCTTAACTCTCGGGTTCACTATAGCCCTGTTATTTGCCCCGCTCCTGTGCCAGGTAAGTTACGGGCTCACCATAGCCGTGCTACTTGGAACTTGTTCCGAGTAGCTGAATCTATAACAACAACAACTCTCTCACACCAGCTAAGTAACATGAGCCAATTTAAGAAAATACTTTATCCAAGTTTCTTAACATTGTTTTGTTTAAGCTAAACAAACTTTCATGGTTTAGAAAACTTGTTAAAGGTACATCTGTTGGTATAGTTCTTTTATTGTGCACCCCATACCCATCTATGGTAGGTTAGGATAAGGGCACGATAGTACAACCGTTTCTTGACGTTGGGAAACCTTAGGAGGACTGGCTGAATGTTGACCAGACCACACACTAGAAGGTGAAGGGACGACGACGTTTCGGTCCGTCCTGGACCATTCTCAAGTCGACTGTCTGGCTGTATAATTCCCACATGCGCATTCGTCATAGCATCAGTTCTATAGTATGATTGCCGAGTTCCTTGTGTGAAACTCTGCAGGAATCACAGCAACTGGAGATATGTGCTAATATTTCTCATATATCATTTTAAATTCAATAATTTACACATTTCTTGAACATTTGCTATAATCTAGGCTCTAATGCTCTGTGATTCAAAGTGTGTTATATTGTTCCAAACATTCATGTCTGGGAGAAAAATTACCCTTCGATTTGAATACATCAAAAACTTGAATGAAATAGTATAAAATAACGATTTGTTTTGCTTTGACACTTCGAGTTCTTTTGGGCAGCTCAAACGTGGAGCAGTGTGAGGCAGTGGTTGTCAGGACCAGGTAGTGGTTTATATATAAGGTTTCTACTTTACTAGTAGTTTCTACAGTGATACATTAGACTGCGTGCCGCGGTATCTTAACATCTTACCTGGAGAGGGTTTTGAGTTACCCTACTCAGCGAGCGTGCCCCCTGGCCGGGCTCCGGGTGTACAACTCTGGAAACTCTCTCCAGGTAAGCTCCAGGGGCCACATTAACGAAGCAGTTACGCAAGTACTTACGAACATGTATACCTTTCCTCAATATTTAACGCCTTTTGTTACATTTATTAAACAGTTTAGAAGGTTAAAAACTTGACAATCACCTCTTATTGTTATCAACAACCTCCCGGGTAGCTGTTTAATAATTGTAAACAAAGCCGCCAAAGATTGAAAAAAGATGTACAGGTTGGTAAGTGCTTGCGTAACTAGATTTATTCCTCCAAGGAGTGCCGGACCAACCGGGCTGTGGGGGGTGTGGGCCTGCGGGCTGCTCCAAGCAACAGCCTGGTGGACCAAACTCTCACAAGTCAAGCCTGGCCTCGGGCCGGGCTTGGGGAGTAGAACAACTCCCAGAACCCCATCAAGCAGGTATCAAGCAGGTAACTGCTTGGTGAATCTGGCCCCTGGAGGCGTAGGGATGACACCCAGAGAGTGACATGGCCGGGTCGTGGTGCGTGTGAGAGAGGGCTGTAAGTTGTGCTCGCGCTACTGGTTCCTTGTCATATTCTCCAGCAGCGTGAAAACGGTGAGCATGTCAGGCCACCGCACCAGTGCCAGCCTTGTGCCCGGGTGCCCACCCAACCCTTCACTTGTGCCCAAGACCCGCATAATATTATGCCGTCATAGTGANGAGGTGGATAGGTATAGAGGTGGGATACGGGGTGAGACTGTGAATTGTTGAGGTGGATAGGTGTAGAGGTGGGATAGGGGGTGAGACTGTGAATTGTTGAGGTGGATAGGTATAGAGGTGGGATAGGGGGTGAGACTGTGAATTCAGGAAACTATTTTGGAGATTTTTAGATAGTGATGGATGACTAACCGAAGATTTATATGGTACTTGACTGATGACTAGCAGGAGCATTGTCCTCGTCGACCTTAGAGATTGGTTAGTTACCTTGACGAGACAATCTTGATGAGACATGTGATTTGGAAAATGTGTTGATGAGACGACATGTGGTACTCTTAATTAGAGGTGCAGTTGAGGTGATGTGTGCTAGAAGGCTGCACTTGCTCACTGTGCTCACTCCCTACTAATTACCAGGGAGTGAGCACATTGTGTCAAATTAGACGGAGGACAGCTGTAAGGGGCCGCAATCGTATCAGATGAAGGCTTATTGGGAAGCCGCTACTCATAACAGGCATTTAGTCATTAGTGAGAACTTTACGATCAACTCGAGCAATACCTGGGGCTGCAATACCTGGAGCAATACCAGATTCACGAAGCAGTTACGCAAGTACTTACGAACGTGTACATCTTTCCTCAATCTTTGACGGCTTTGATTACATTTATTAAACAGTTTACAAGCATGAAAACTTGCCAATCAACTGTTGTTATTGTTATAAACAGCCTCTTGGTGCTTCGGTGCTCATTAACTGTTTAATAATTGTAAACAAACCCGCCGAAGATTGAGAAATGATGTACAGGTTCGTAAGTGCTTGCGTAACTGCTTCGTGAATCTAGCCCCTGATGACCAAGGCATTTGTGCTGGCGTCACTGTCATAGCGGGGCTTGTATACACGTGTTGCTAGTGTTGACGCAGTGTTGTTGCAGCCCCACCTGGTGTGTTGCAGCCCCACCTGGTGTGTTGCAGTATGTAGGTGGTGGGAGTTTCCTCATAATTGTACCTAAGCAACAAGGAGCCAAGGCTTTATCACCCCTCGTACTAAATACAAGGGGGCACTACTAACACACGCCTGTCTTCAAGGAGTAACTTGAGGACCACCAACACATAGTGCACAAGTAGTTTAGGGAGTAGAAGAACTCCCAGAACCTCATCAACCAGGTATCAACCAACACAATTAACTAGGGTGGGATGCCTTCGTCACACTGCGTACAGTGGCGTCCGCCAGACTGATAAGCCAGGCCGTCAACCAACCCCTTGGGCTGGACGGTAGAGCGACGGTCTCGCTTCCTGCAGGCCGCCGTTCAATCCCCCGACCGTCCACAAGTGGTTGGGGCACCATTCCTCTCTCCCGTTCCGTCCCATCCCAAATCCTTATCCTGACCCCTACCAAGTGCTGTATAGTTGTAATGGCTTGGCGCTTTCCCCCTGATCATTCCTTCCCTTTCCCTCCTTTCTCCCTTCCACTCCCTCCCCCTTCCCCACCTCCCCCCCCCTCCCCCCCTCCCCCCCTCCCTCCACTAACTTTAGTAATACTTCTCATTGGTTTAGGTTTATTAGGAGCCATAAAGTGTGTTCATTAGGGCACTTGTCTCCCGGGAACGTTATTGGAGTAGTTCCGCGCCCTCACCTCGGGTCCTCAGTCGCCGCCACACCCTTTTGGAGATCACTTTTTTCTTTTGGGGGTTCTCGTCTGTTCCCCTTGTTCTTTATACTACCTTCCCCCCCCCTCCCTCATGCCTACTCTCCCCTCTCATGCCTACTCCCCCTCTCATGCCTACTCCCCCCCTCTCATGCCTCCCCCCTCTTCTCATAACTGGAGCCGGCCTCTTACATAACACTGCATATTTTGACGTCCAACTCGCTAGGGACAAATACAATTATTATTATTATTAACATCTTTATTGACAAAATTAATTACAATTTTGCCTAATCTGAGGATTTTGATAGTCTGATTACGGTGAGAATAATGCTAGTATTCACTGTCACGCAGGACAGAGGGTCATACATAAGACAATAGGTCTAAACTGTAGGCTGAAGCAAATATATATCATGGTTACAATCAATGTTTTAATATATGGATATGTGAAAACAACTTTCTATTGTGCAATGCCACACAAGGGCAGGGATGGGTTCATAAGTGATGCAGCTTAGAAGTAATATAGATAAAAATTGTTCTTCATTCTTTAAAATGGACAAATACAAGGCGTTGTGTATCACAGAGGGGTCACAAGCATCCCCGTTTTCTATGCGGTGTCGGTAGGTTCAGGTTAGGCTCAAGCGTTTTAGTACGCCATGTTGTGTCCGTTGGTGACAACCGGGGTGGACGGAC
>WNGS01005451.1:13586651-13595749 GCA_020271785.1 Procambarus virginalis
ATAAGAGGAATTGTGCGGAGACGGCCCTTTTGACCTATTGTCTTATGTATGACCCTCTGTCCTGCGTGACAGTGAATACCAGCATTATCCTCACTTTAATAAGACTTAATTGAAATCCTCAGATTAGGCAAAATTGTAATTAATTTTGTCAATAAAGATGTTAATAATAATAATAATAAGCTGCTTCACTCTTCTCGTCCTGGGTTTTGTTTCACTGTTGCTGTTTCACTGTTGACGGGAGCCGGTCGGCCGAGCGGACAGTACACTGAACTTAATTGAAATTAATGGATCCTGTAGTCCCGGGTTCGATCCCGGGCGCCGGCGAGAAACAATGGGCAGAGTTTCTTTCACCCTATGTCCCTGTTACCTAGCAGTAAAATAGGTACCTGGGTGTTAGTCAGCTGTCACGGGCTGCTTCCTGGGGGTGGAGGCCTGGTCGAGGGCCGGGCCGCGGGGACCCTAAAAGCCCCGAAATCATCTCAAGATAACCTCAAGATAGATAGATTGCGCTTCGTGATCTGATTATACAGTTTCACAGAAATGTGAATATCAGCCTACCTATTTTGTCTATTTCGATGGCTTTAATTTTGTGTGCTCAAGTGTTCAAAACAAGTGAACACACAATTGGTAACTAACGCCGCTTATGTTTAGAGAGGGAGTTGAAAGGCCTTTGTCTCTTAATGTTCATACTATTCAATCGTATTGGCGTATGCCTTTCCATTGGTGACTTTCAGCGCCGTGGAGAGGGGGGACCTGCTGCCTGGGTAACAGCTTCTCCCCCAAATCAACCTACCCTGGCTTTGCGCCCTGGTGAGGCCACTCTAGACCGACAACCAGAGCGTAACACCATAGTCTCCTGAGACTGATGGATGACTACTACTACTACTGTCTCGTGGTACCTATTGCGTCCCCTGCCTTCCCATTCATCAGTTTTGTACTCCTTACAATTCATTAGTAAAACCGAATCGGGGATATTGTGTGTAGTTTTTCTCACAATTTGACATTATGTTCATTGTAATTGACATTGTGTTCAACGCCGAGCCACAAGACTTTGTGAATAATATCTAGAACACCTGTTTAGTTTACTTTTTATGTTCAATAAACTATGTTAATGTAATAAGAGATGGTTTAGCGTAAGTATTTAAGATTACCAAAGGGCGTAACACCCAGAGGAATAATGTAACTGGTAAACAACGCGCTTCGGCATTATTGGCAAGCACACAACAGGTAAATTGCACTCCAGTCAAGTGGAATGCTGAATTTAGTAGTGGAAACATAGGGTATTGCTCCCCCCCCCCCAAGCGCTATACTTGAGAGTAATGCTCGAGAGATGTAGCCAGACTTTAAGATACAGATCTTGAGATGATTGTTATCTTGGGATGATTTCGGGGCTTTAGTGTCCCCGCGGCCCGGTCCTCGACCAGGCCTCGACCAGATGCTGCCTTATTACACACACAAATCACAATAACGTGATGTCTTATTGCCCTCTACACATGTCGTACTAATTTGACATGTATTGTCAAGTTTTCAAGTCAATCGACTTGAGAATGGTCTAGGACGGAGCGAAACATCGTCGTCCCTTCACTTTCTAGTGTGTGGTCTGGTCAACATACTTTAGCCACGTTATTGTGACTCATCGCCTGCATGTCGTACCAAGACCGTTTGTTTTAACTGTTAGAACATGAGACGTAATGCTTGTGGTGATCCTCCAGCTGGTACTCAATGGCTCTCAGTGGTGACGTGTTTCTGCAGAGTCCATCAATATTGCGCTAGTCTCCCCTGAACTAATTACTTATTAATGACTTTTAACACGAAGACATTCATGGCTGCTTCATGGATCAAGACGAGAAACTTTATACTCCGTTAACATGATGGGTGTTAAGAGGATAAGCTTTTAAATGATATAATCAATCAAGAGGAGGAGGGGAGGGGGCCTTGAACCTTGCAGACGATAAGGCGGAGCCCAGGAACTATAGCTGAAACCTGGGCAAACGTAGTGAGGTTGAGAAGTACAACCTCCCGTGCCTTGTGTATTGCGTCCCCTTTGAGTAGCGTTAATTACAGAAGCAGTGTGCCGTGGCGGGGGGGGGGGGGTCGATAACCAGATGTTTACTGTGGGTGTTGAACTAGTGTGCCGTTGCTGTGGGCAACTGCACAAGATAAATGGGTTTGCCGGCCCACCTGGCTTGTGTATTGACTCTTACGTTTAAACTCCCATTGGCCGACTCGATATTTGGTTGTTTTTGGAACATGTGTTGGTGTAGCCCAAACAGGCTTGTTACGTTATAACGTTGTGGTGTGTGTGCGCGCGTCACAGCGGTGACTGACAAGAGTGCACATATTGCTCTGGTGGAATGTGTACCTTGGCGTTGGAGTTCAGTTGAGTGCATGTAGTGAGCACTCATTACTTTTTACACCCCAGACGTGGCCTTACACTTATACAGTGGTAACCAGCATATATATACATTTTCGTCTGTGTTACATAGCGTGGCGGAGTTTTGAGCACGCTACCATAGAAAGTGAGCAGTGACGGGTTGGTCTATGTCCTTACATACAAACTATAACATTTATTTTTATTTTTGTTTACAAATCTTTTGCCTTGAGGTTAGCTGGAGCTCGTCCCAAAGATTAGTATACTCTGACTAGGCCTCTTGGTCAGTCTGGTCAACCAGGCTGTTGGAAGCCGTCGTGAGCAACCTGACAGGAATCGCAGCCCGGTTAATTGAGTTCCTTTTAGAGGTGGGCTGGTTATTTCACTTAGAATACTTACGATACGATATGGAAGAAAATGCAGAATAGAAATAGTGAAGAGCAGGGGTGCCATAGGCACAATCAGAGAACACTGTACAAACATCAGAGGTCCGCGGTTGTTCAACGTCCTCCCAGCGAGCATAAGAAATATTGCCGGAACAACCGTGGACATCTTCAAGGGGAAACTAGATTGTTTCCTCCAAGGAGTGCCGGACCAACCAGGCTGTGATGGGTATATGGGCCTGCGGGCCGCTCCAAGCAACAGCCTGGTGGACCAAACCCTCATAAGTCAAGCCTGGCCTCGGGCCGGGCTTGGGGAGTAGAACAACTCCCAGAACCCCATCAACCAGGTATCAAGCAGGTACATTGAGATTTGAAAAAAAGTTGAATATCCTTTAGTCCTTAATGTTTCTAGAACTGTTTCTTAGCGTGCTTCTTGCAGCCTTAACGTCCAATACGTATGGACTATTGTACACATTGTCAGGCAAAACACCACCAGTAAAATAGAGATGCTAAGGCCAGTGGTGTGTCCCCCCTCCCATACTGGTGAGTCCTGTCCCCCTCCCATACTGGTGAGTCCTCCCCCTCCCACACTGGCCAGTCCTCCCCCTCCCACACTGGCCAGTCCTCCCCCTACCATACTGGTGAGTCCTGTCCCCTCCCACACTGTCCAGTCCTCCCCCTCCCTCACTGACCAGTCCTCCCCTCACACACTGGGTGAGTTGTGGGTGAGGGTGAGCGTCCAGGGCTTCACGTATTTTGTCAGTTATTTATTTGAGTCGAGACTTATCTTTGATATATGTTGACGTTTGCGTGTTCTTTCCCGCCTGCCATAGTGCTGGTGACTCACTGGTAATGACCCGAGGTGATGGTACTCTTGTAACCATCCATCTACGACCATCCTACTACTAAACTTGTCATGAAGTGACCACCTCATTGTCAACCTTTGCCCTGATACCTTACCTTGCCATCCCGCCGTGGTGGCTGCAGTCTCTCTCGCCTCACGGTAGCTGCCTCCTGAGTGGTGGTCGGGTGTTACCTCTACTCCCTTGTGGGCACCTGCCCCCTTGCCCCAAGATAGGTATCGGGCTCATGCCTTGAGGTAAGTGCCCTGGGTCCCTCACCTTGGTACAACTACCACCTCGACAGGTAGCAAGATACCATCACCCTTCCTACATTAGATTTCAGTTTGCTACAGAGGGCGAGTGTTATTGGCTTTTCACTCGTGCTGTGGGTGAATATGCCACCATAAAAGCATACACATCGCCCCCAAAGCTGCGAAGCCGTTGGGTTGTTCATGCTGTCATCTGTCCCCCGACACAGATGGTACTTGACTGCCTCTTGTGAAACACAAGAGGCAAATATTATGCCTATTTTATTCTAGTGACTTTTTAGTGCAGCTGTTGAGTGGTGGCCCTGTGTGACAGTGTTGAGATATATCCCGGTGGCAGGGAGCTGGCCTCGGCGAGGCCTCGTCCTCGACCCCTGCGTGTTTACCTGCTTGATGGGGGGTCTGGGAGTTGCCCAAGCTCGGCCCGAGGCCAGGCTTGACTTGTGAGAGTTTGGTCCACCAGGCTGTTGCTTGGAGCGGCCCGCAGGCCCACATACCCACCACAGCAAATCTTTTTTATTATTATTTTGTAGTGTCGTCTGCGTTTTTTTTCTACGTTGGACCTCTTTCTGACTTTCCTCAAAGGAGCATGTTTCAGACGGACTTTATATGCTTCAGAAGTCGGCTTTTCTATGCCTTGTGTAGGATTTGTATTAGAACAAATCCTAAGTTCTAAGTAATACTTAGAACGTTTCCCATTGAATGTTTGTAAGTTCCATGTTTATTTTCTCCCAGTCTATCCTGTTATTATTTAAAATAGAATTTAGTGAATAACCCCTCTAGCTGGATCATTATTTTAGGTCTATTCTGAGTATTGATGGTAGTTTGCACTTCAATGAGCTTGTGATTCCGAGTATGTGGTATCTGAGATGGTAATGTCCCTGATTATGTCTTCATTGTTTGTGAAGACCAGATCTACAACATTTTCGTTCGTAGTTGGCTGTTGATATCTGTTGGTTGTGTGAAAATTTGTCACAGAATCCAAGTAGTTCATGTAGTTCAGTAGTTCATGTAGGCCTGCGGGCCGCTCCAAGCAACAGCCTAGTGGACCAAACTCAGAAGTCAAGCCTGGCCTCGGGCCGGGCTTGGGGAGTTGAAGAACTCCCAGAACCCCATCAACCAGGTATCAAGCTTTATGGCGAGGTGAACCTTTCCTGCCTCTCATCCTCCCTCACCCCCTCTCTAGCCCTCTCCCTCACCCTCTCACTTACCCCTCTCACTTCCCCCTCTCTCACTTCCCCTCACCTTCCTCACACTTGTGTCCCCTCTCCCACTGCCTGTTCCACTCACTTGCAACAGTGTCCCCTGGGACCCTTGGCTTCATTTGCAGTTTCAGCTGTTTGTGGGACCTCTGTTTCTTGCTGAAATTGGAATACTGTTTTGGGAAACAAGAATGTAATTCCAAGTTGTCCAGTTGGAAATTATATTTGAGGGCATTACCCCGGTGGTGGGTGGGTGGGGGGGGGGCTGTGTGTTGATAGTTGCTGTGTTCTCATCGTGTGGTGGTATTGGTTCAGTCTAATGGGAAATATGTACAAATATCTTAATTTTGTAGAGGTGATAATAATTCAGTGGAAGAGAAAACATGCGTTTCTGTGAACATTATGTTGATGGTATGTCCCATGCCTACTGACTGCTGGCGTTGTTTAAGATTCAGCTACTGGGAACTAAAAGTTCCAAGTAGCACGGGCTATGGTGAGCCCGTAAGTGGAGGCTCTTTGGAGCCATTATCTGTATCAGTAGCTGGTACTGGAGATGTGGGGGATGGGGTCCGTGGACGCACCAATCCAATCCTCGCCCATAAGGCTGGTCAGACCGGTGAATTGATGAGGCACACACCATGCTGACAGGTGAGTGGCTCAGGACTCAGCAGGGCTGTCGACGGGCTCGGGGGAGATGTCCGGGTGTTGCAACAAGATTGGTTCCCTTATCTTAGTTCCTCCAAGTTGGTAGTCTGGTTGAATTTCCTTCTTCAAGGTGTCGTCGTCGCAGAGGTGGAGGCGGCGTTCTTGAGGGATGTTTTGACTATGTCGTAGCTCAGTCGATTAAGGCAGCGTCTGGGATCCTCTCGGACGTGGGTTCGAACCCTCGTCACGGCCCTTGTGGATTTGTTCTTGAAGGTGTGTTGTTGGTTAGCATGTATAAAGATGTATTACCAGGTGTGTGGTAGACCACCACAATAAAGCTGTCGACGGTGGTTTGAGAATAACAGGAAGTGAACGCAGCCTTTAATATGTATTAACTGGTAAACACAAAACACGGGGAGACATCTGCCGTCACGCAGGGTGCAGTCGCACCTCCACAGATCTCCAGTATCAGCTCTGATACTGGTAGGGCTCAAAAGGGCCACCACTTACGGGCTATTCATGCCCGTGCCACCTTTTGGGTGGCTTAATCTTTATCAATCAATCATCGGTAAACAAAGTCTTGGAGGATATCATTGAGGTTTAATGGAGTGCGATGATGGTAGGGGGTGAGTGTGGGGCTGTGACCAGAGAAGTCCCTTCCTGCATGGGTGGGGGGTGACCGGGGGGGGGGGGAGAGAAGGTGGGGGGGGGTGAGGTGATGGGTAGGTTACTCACCTATGAGTGTCTACAGTACGCCTTCACTTGCTGCCCTTGTAGCCGCTGCCTGAACTTCAGTTGTGGATGGAGATTGCTTCCACAAACTAGTTCTTTCAGTGTATTGTACTTCTTGACCACCCGTAGAGGGCGCGAATATCTGCTAACATTTCTGACTCATTCCAACTTTCACTTGTGTCCAGTCTTGCTTTCTCTCAATTTAAAGAGACTGTCCTTGTCAACCGTGTTTCTTTCCCTCGGTATCTTGTACTGTTGTGATCATATTCCTCGTTCTTACGTCTCCAGTTTGTGAGATTTAGTTCCTTTCTTCAGAGCCCAACCATCTTTGCTCTGACACCATTCTCATTACAACCTCTGTACTTTTCCAATAAAGTTTTTTGCTTGACAAGTGCAGATTGCATGTCAGTGGTGAATATTGCAGTATTAGTCTAACAAATGTTGCATAGTTTGTCACAATCCTTATTGATGGTTCTAAACTGTGTTCCAATTGTTGGTAACGTCTCGTATGCTGCTGATGTTACTGTTTGTGGGTCTTCAGGACAGTACTCCGGTGTGTCGCCAGACGGGTGAGTGGGTGGGGAACCACTCCTTGGAGGGGTGAGTGTGGGGAACCACTCCTTGGAGGGGTGAGTGGTGGGGAACCACTCCTTGGAGGGGTGAGGTGGGGAACCACTCCTTGGAGGGGTGAGGGGTGGGGATGTGTGGGAACGAGTGGGAGGGGGGGGGGGGGGACAGGCGTACAGCATATCATAAAGAGTGCTTGCCTCACCCTGGACGGCAAGTGTTCTGCTACGCCCACCTTCCTTCCCTCTCCCCCCTCATCCCACCCCCTCTCCCCTCTTCCATCCCCCTTCTCCCCTCTTCCATCCCCCTCTCCCCTCTTCCATCCCCCTCACCGTTCTTTCCTCCAAATGGCTTGAGGAAAGTCAAATAATGTTTTATAGTTTCACTTACCCAGACGAGAGGTTTCCAAAGGTGGAAGAGAGAGGAATGTATTCAGTTACACCCCACAACTACAATACGAGAGCAACAACCCTACAACAATCAGTACTAGTCAGAACAAATTAGACATGTCCACTCATAATAGACCTGATAGAAAGTCTCCCAGTCATATTACCCCAAATAGAGTAACAACATTCATCTTGCAACATACAAGGACTTAAAACAAGAGGAAAAAATAAACCTGTCCTCTACTAACTAACCACGCTTTTCACTCGTATGCGCACTCAGGCTAAAAATCAAGGTAATTCAAAATGAAATCAGCTCACGGAAGTGACGTACTGTCCCGTTTTCTGTTTTGGGTCCTCTGGCTAAACGGTTAGGTTAGGAAACATTCAATTAACGGTTTTCATGACGTTTTGAAACCTTAGGAGAACTTCCTGCCCTCCTAACCTACTAGAGGACCCTTATCTTGCTGTTTTAGAGAAAAATCCAAATTTAATTGGAAAATAAATTTACATTTTAAATTACGTCGATATTTGGCCGTAGCGCATACGAGCGAAAAGCGACGTAGTTTGTAAGAGGGTGGGTGCAGGCGATGAGTCACAATAACGTGCTAAAGTATGTTGACCAGACCACACACTAGAGGTGAAGGGACGACGACGTTTCGGTCCGTCCTGGACCATTCTCAAGTCGATAGTGAGAATGGTGACTATCGACGTGAGAATGTTCCAGGACGGACCGAAACGTCGTCGTCCCTTCACCTAGTGTGTGGTCTGGTCAAGAGAGCGGGTTGCAACAATAGCCGCTCACTGAGTCAAAGGTAGTATTTTGGAGCTTTCCCAGAAACACATGCAGGGAAAGCTCTTGGACAGCGAGATGTGGATTCCAGGATATAATCTATACAGGTGTGATAGGGTAAATAGGTCACATGAAGGAGTGGATCTGTATATTAGGGAAGACCTTGTTCACTCATAGCTACGGGTTATCATGCCCGTGCCACCTCTTGGGTGGCTTAATCTTCCTCAATCATTGCTCGGAGCTCCTTAACTGTACAAATGGTGGTGGGGTAGAAGTACTGGGAGTAAAAGTAAAGTGTCAGTAGCTGTCACAAGTCAAGCCTTTGTGAGAACTCGATAATAAACCCCTCCAAAGGATAACCTGATCAACCAGGCTTGATTCATACCGTCAGGCTGCGAGCAGCCGCGTTCAAAAGCTTGGTTGCCCATCCCAGCAACCAGGAGGCCTGGTCGACGACCCGGGCCGCGGGTACGCTTAAGCCCCGGAAAAACTCCAAGGTAACTGGTCCCGGGTTGGCAAGTACAAACGCCCACAGCCCAATCCAGGTACACACTCACAAATATGAAGGGCGTTATTAACCGGCTTGTTTAGCCACTCGATAGGAACTAGATAGGAATCTCAAAAGGTTACATGATCAACCGAGCTGGGATTTCTACGCGAGACGAGGTACAGAAGCCAGATTTTGACTAGACCGTCCATTAGACGAAGTGCTCAGAGACCGGAGCGCGGAGTGAGTGTTCCACGGTAGCAACTCCAGGTTAAAGTAGTAACCTGAGGTGTTAAGTAGCTGGGCGTGGCTTGCACGAAGGGAAGGGCGGGGATTCTCCCTCCACTAAAAAGAGGGAGAATCCACAAATCGGCCCGGGGCCAGACTCATCTTGAGAGCTTCCTCCACTACTTGCTGGGAGCGGCCC
>WNGS01005451.1:13622634-13639243 GCA_020271785.1 Procambarus virginalis
GATTTGATAAAATGCTATGCCCAACTGTATGAACATCAGAGGTCCGCGGTTGTTCAACACCCTCCCAGCAAGCATAAGAAATATTGCCGGAACAACCGTGGACATCTTCAAGAGAAAACTAGATTGTTTCCTTCAAGGAGTGCCGGACCAACCGGGCTGTGGTGGGTATGTGGGCCTGCGGGCCGCTCCAAGCAACAGCTTGGTGGACCAAGCTCTCACAAATCGAGCCTGGCCTCAGGTCGGGCTTGGGGAGTAGAACTCCTCCCAGAACCCCATCAAGCAGGTATCAAGTGTACAGTACTCTTCTACTCCTGAGGTGTACCAATTGTTTAGCTTATATTTGTATTTATTCTGGAGTCCCGCTGATCTTAGAATGGTATGTCTGAGGTCTTAGTGCTTGGAATGTGAACGGGCTCACCATAGCCTGTGCTACTTGGAACTTCTTGTTCCAGTTAGCGAATCTTTACAACAACATTAGAAGTGTGATATAATTTGTACTGCGGTCAAGGTACACCTTTCAATATCTCGAGAGTAATCAGTTTCAGGGGAGAATGGGGGGAGGTGAAATGTGTGCCTGGGGGGGGTGGGGTTATATCATAGTTTTGTGTGTTAATGAGTGTAGTGAGGACGGGGAGGCTGGGCTTGGATATCTTCAATGTGGTCACTGGACGAGGTGTTGAGCAGCTCCCTTGGCTTGGTGCCTGGTGGTGGTGGTGGTGTGGTGTGGTGATGCTTCTTGTCTGAGTGTAGTGATCTTAGTCTCTTAACTGGTCACAACCCCCCCCCCCCCCGGGGGACACTCGGGTGTAAGCAGGACGCGGGTCCATCACGTGCACGGAGGAGGCTTACATTATTTTATCCTCTCCCTGTTCTTGAGGATGTCCTCGTACTGTATTATTCACAGTTTGCTGCTGATTAACCCCCTGTGACTGGCCATCCTCACACACCCTCTCCTGCTCCTCTCAACCCCCCTCTCCTGCTCCTCTCAACCCCCTCTCCTGCTCCTCTCAACCCCTCTCCTGCTCCTCTCAACCCCCTCTCCTATGCCGACACAGATATCTTGAATCTGGAGTCGACTTGAAATCTGAGAGAAGGTACTTTTACGCGTGGTGGGTAGAGTGAGGCGGGACCGGTGGCCTGCCGCCCGTGTTGATATTGGCCCTGGTGGTACTGACCGGTGAGGGCGGGTGATGTGCTTGTGGCCCAGAAATGGCCTAATTGCACCGTGGACCGTGTGTGCAGCGTTGCTCGGGAGGTTCCATCAAGGCCGCAACTCATCACTGTGTGGACGGGAGTTGTGGTGGTGGGGCTGCTCCCTTCTCCACCCCGCCCTCTTGTTCTCGGCCAGCCATCTTCTTGAGGTTATCTTGAGATGATTTCGGGGCTTTAGTGTCCCCGCGGCCCGGTCCCGCGGCCAGGCCTCCACCCCCAGGAACAGCCCGTGACAGCTGACTAACACCCAGGTACCTATTTTACTGCTAGGTAACAGGGGCATAGGGTGAAAGAAACTCTGCCCATTGTTTCTCGCCGGCGCCTGGGATCGAACCCAGGACCACAGGATCACAAGTCCAGCGTGCTGTCCGCTCGGCCGACCGGCTCCAGGCCAGGGTGTGGTGGAGGGCCAGTGTAGGCCAGGGTGTGGAGGAGGGCCAGTGTAGGCCAGGGTGTGGAGGAGGGCCAATGTAGGCCAGGGTGTGGAGGAGGGCCAGTGTAGGCCAGGGTGTGGAGGAGGGCCAGTGTAGGCCAGGGTGTGGAGGAGGGCCAATGTAGGCCAGGGTGTGGAGGAGGGCCAGTGTAGGCCAGGGTGTGGAGGAGGGCCAGTGTAGGCCAGGGTGTGGAGGAGGGCCAGTGTCGGCCAGGGTGTGGAGGAGGGCCAGTGTCGGCCAGGGTGTGGAGGAGGGCCAGTGTCGGCCAGGGTGTGGAGGAGGGCCAGTGTCGGCCAGGGTGTGGAGGAGGGCCAGTGTAGGCCAGGGTGTGGAGGAGGGCCAGTGTAGGCCAGGGTGTGGAGGAGGGCCAGTGTAGGCCAGGGTGTGGAGGAGGGCCAGTGTAGGCCAGGGTGTGGAGGAGGGCCAGTGTAGGCCAGGGTGTGGAGGGCCAGTGTAGGCCAGGGTGTGGAGGAGGGCCAGTGTCGGCCAGGGTGTGGAGGAGGGCCAGTGTAGGCCAGGGTGTGGAGGGCCAGTGTAGGCCAGGGTGTGGAGGAGGGCCAGTGTCTGCCAGGGTGTAGCTGTGTGAGCGTCATGAGGGAGGGGTGGCAGAGCGTGTGAACCCGCCCATGTGTCTCCCGGCCGTAACCACACTAACGGCTTCTCTCACAGCTTCTCCCTAACTGTATGGCGCTGCTCGGTTACTCTACACAGTCTTCTCCCACCTCCTCACATGACCTCAACTACCTTCCTTGGGATCACCTAGCGCTAAGGAGAGCAGCAAAACACCGTCCACCATATGACCAGACAATCCAGGAGCTCCATGAACTCCTGAACATACAACCACTAAACATCAGACTGCAGTACCAAGCCATCAGGGTGTGGAACACCATTGAAATGTTAGAGGATCCAATGTTTGAAAGATTGCTCCAAGAGGAGACGCCCCGCTCCCACAGCTGGTGGCCCAAGAGCCTCGATTCTCTGGATGATAACCCTGTCCCACAGTATATAATCCCCAGATGAGATATATAGGTGTGTATATAGGAACAGTTCATACAAGCATATATATGAACAACTCGATAAATAATAATATGTATGAACTAGTCGACTAATAATAATAATTAAACAAAGAGCCTTAAACAGAACAACATGTGTGGAAGCATCAGGGAGCGTGTATATATGAATGCTACTCAGTATTCATCTATAGACATCCATATATGGTGAAACACACGTGAAGAACCTCTCACACACTCACAGCTCCCTGACAAGAGGGAGCCAGCTTAGCTTAGCTGCCAACACCCACACATCGTGTCAGCAAGGCGGACAGCCCGCCTGCTTTCATACCTCTCACTGTACTTCCCACTTCTACACTTCCCTTCACCTATGCCTCTCCTTCCTCTTTACTCCAAAAAAAAAAAAACTAGTTGCGGGGACTGACCACCACCACCCCTGCCCCTTACCACCCTCTACGTGTCAGTGTTTCAGGTGTTGGGGTTACTCGTGTGGCGGAGTGTAGTAACCCCTTGTGGGTACCATGCGTGTCGCATCCTCCAGAGGGCTCCGTGGTTACCCTCTGCCCTAGGGCTGGTGTTGGGTGCCAATATATTCCCCCGCTCCAGTGCCTTTGTCTCGCTCTGCCAACCACGCCCACGCCTCATTCTCTTCCTGTCCTCCTGTTACCCTCTGCGATAATTGTCTTGATACACTAGACAAATGAGTTTATCAAATGTTGGTCTCTGCACCCTTTAAAAACCGCCATGGTGCTAGCACGAGACGTCGATAGCGTAATTGTTGCTTGGGTTTGCCAGGAGGCTGGTTGTGCCTTTGCTGCGAGCAAGACACGAGGGGTTATTGAGGGGTTATTGATCACCTCCCCTCACTAACGCCTGGGGCCCTCACCAAACCACTTTCTAAAGATCACATCGGCATCGAGGGGGGACCGGTCTGGCGTTAACAGTTTTAATTCCCTTCGTTTGGCGTACCCTATTGATTCTCCCCCTCCCCCGGGGCTGTCTGTCACCCTCCCCTCCCCGGGGCTGTCTGTCACCCTCCCCTCCCCGGGGCTGTCTGTCACCCTCCCCTCCCCCGGGGCTGTCTGTCACCCTCCCCTCCCCCGGGGCTGTCTGTCACCCTCCCCTCCCCCGGGGCTGTCTGTCACCCTCCCCTCCCCGGGGCTGTCTGTCACCCTCCCCTCCCCCGGGGCTGTCTGCCACACTCCCCTCCCCGGGGCTGTCTGTCACCCTCCCCTCCCCGGGGCTGTCTGTCACCCTCCCCTCCCCGGGGCTGTCTGCCCCCCTCCCCTCCCCCGGGTGCTGTCTGCCACACTCCCCTCCCCCGGGGCTGTCTGCCACCCTCCCCTCCCCCGGGGCTGTCTGTCACCCTCCCCTCCCCCGGGGCTGTCTGTCACCCTCCCCTCCCCCGGGGCTGTCTGCCACCCTCCCCTCCCCGGGGCTGTCTGTCACCCTCCCCTCCCCGGGGCTGTCTGTCACCCTCCCCTCCCCGGGTGCTGTCTGCCACCCTCCCCTCCCCGGGTGCTGTCTGCCACCCTCCCCTCCCCCGGGGCTGTCTGCCACACTCCCCTCCCCCGGGTGCTGTCTGTCACCCTCCCCTCCCCGGGTGCTGTCTGCCACCCTCCCCTCCCCCGGGGCTGTCTGCCACACTCCCCTCCCCCGGGTGCTGTCTGTCACCCTCCCCTCCCCCGGGTGCTGTCTGTCACCCTCCCCTCCCCCGGGTGCTGTCTGCCACCCTCCCCTCCCCCGGGGCTGTCTGCCACACTCCCCTCCCCCGGTGCTGTCTGTCACCCTCCCCTCCCCCGGGGCTGTCTGCCACACTCCCCTCCCCCGGGTGCTGTCTGCCACCCTCCCCTCCCCGGGAGTGGGTCGGTATTCAGTGTTAACAACAACACTGAAATATAATCGACATGTATTCTGACAGCAGGAGACGACATCAGCGAGGCGCTACACATCAAGAGGTCCAGACCAGCAGTCAACAACCAGTCAACACATAATTACATTCATTCACTTGAAGACCCCGAGCCAACGCAGAGACAGCATCCAGTGACCCTGCCTTAGGAACATAAGCTGCCCATCTTGATACATTTAATACCCAATTAATACCCCCCTTATGCTGTGCATTCATCCACTTGTTGTTACCACCTCACCCAAAGATGATATAATCGGTGCTAAACACGGTAAACTTGTGTTTGAGAATGTAAGGAGTACCTTGCGAAACACATTCCTAGGCGTCAGACCATAATAATGTGTGAAAATAAACTTTGGAGAGTTAATTTTTCAACTTCCCTCGACAGTGAAGAAAAACATAAGAAATATTAAGAAGATACGTGTTAAAATGGGACTCCGGGTAGACGGGACACGATAGCCTGGGAAGGCAGCCCATCTAGGGGAAGGAAAACCCTGACTTTAAACCTCCGCTGCCCTGCGGCCATACCACTTTTTTGGAAAGGCTTCAGGAGTCAACCTCGAGTAAAAATCTGGAGTTGGAGCCTTAAGGCAGTTCGTTGTTGACGTCGACCTCGTTCTGGCAGCTCCTGCGACGTTGCTGGAACCATGTGTATTGGCATTTGCCTTTCTATTGGATAATTTTAGCAACGTGGAGAGGGGGGACCTGCTGCATGGGTAACAGCTTCTCCTCCATATCTACCTACCCAGGCTTTGCGCCCTGTCAAGGGTGCAACTCTATAGTCTTAGACTGAAGGATGCCTACTACTACTACTACTACTACGTGTTAAAATCATTAATCTTACCCTTTCTGGAATATATATATATATATATATATATAATATATATATATATATATATATATATATATATATATATATATATATATATATGAATAATGAAAACTCACACCCAGAAGTGACTCGAACCCATACTCCCAGGAGCAACGCAACTGGTATGTACAAGACGCCTTAAACCCCTTGACCATCACCACCACCACCACACACCACAACCACCACAACCACAACCACCATCATCATTCAACAGTCATTTGTTTTATTCCTTGCGTGAGAGGCTGTGGACACAAGACAGTTTCCCATTGAATGTACAAGATATATTTGTCCCAGTCAATCCTCGTATTGTCAACATTATATTGACTGAATAGCTCTTCTAGTTTGTTAATCTTCTTGCACATATACGAGTGCAGGCAGCAACCACTGAAGCCTGCACTTCAGTGGTGCAGGCTGCCTGCACCATGGAACGTCACGGTTCAACAGCCTGTTGGACCAAACTCGCACAAGTCAAGCCTGGCCTCGGGCGGGGCTTGGGGAGTAGAACAACTCCCAGAACCCCATCAACCAGGTATCAATAATTCGTTCGACAAATTATAATAGCTAACGTGTCAACATTACAAATCACGTTTAAATCTTAAACGTGATTTGTAACATTGGAGCAGTATAGACTCAACAGGGTATAGTGACTTACGGTATAGAGGAGGATCCAGCGTCTGGCAGCGCTGGTGACGTCACATGTAGGGTTTACACTGGGGGGGGGTGTACCGGAGTTTACGGTCCCCCGGCGAGTTTACGGTCCCCCGCCCATGCGAGTTTACGGTCCCCCGCCCATGCTGAGGCAGGCATGGGGTGCCAACTCTCTTGCAACACCCACCTTTGGCTAATAACTGATTGTGTTGCATAAACACCGAGTCAATCATACTGCAACACCTCTGTTGAACACATACAAATTATGCACGTACACGTCTACACAAATGCTAACAGGTGTCAGCATTGTCAAAACCGACCTACACCTGCTGGACCTACACCTACTGGACCTACACCTGCTGGATCTACACCTACTGGACCTACACCTGCTGGATCTACACCTACTACACCTCTGGACTACACCTACTGCCTACTGCTGGATCTACACCTACTGGACCTACATCTGCTGGACCTGGACCTACACCTGCTGGACTACACCTGCTGGACCAACACTGCTGGACCAACACCTGCTGGACCTACACCTGCTGGACCAACACCTGCTGGACGTACACCTGCTGGAGCCGGGTGTTGGCAGAAAACTCGTGCCACCACACGTGTTGACATCTCCAAGCATGACACTGTTGACATGCTGGCAAAGACAGCCTGTAAGAAAACAGTAGTAAAAAGTGATATGGGTGTTTCATCGTCAATGACAAAGAGAATACTTAAATATCTAATGAAAATCTTACTGACTTAACAAATTCACAAAGACCTGAAAGTTGTAGCGTTAAATATTATGATAGATATCGTGAGGAAACATTCACATATGGGACTAATAGAACAAGAACCCGGCAATGTGATGTTATAGTGGCCAGAATACGCCTGGGATATAGACGTATCTGGCAGCTTTCTCAAACCCCAAATGTCGAGTACACAATGTGTCAACTTTGTGAAAGAGAAAACATGCACTCTCTTGAACATTATATTGTAGAATGTCCCATATTGACTGACTTTCGCCCTCCTGGGCTGAGGTATGCTGAGCTCTGTAACTACTAAATGAGTACTGGAACACTTGATGATATATTGGACTTGTACCCAAGATTGACATCTGTTATACAATGTAACGTACCTATAACCTGAGCTTGTAAAAGCATCTTAATCACCTTCAGCGTTTTAAGTGTTTAATATCACACTTATTTATTTATTTTATTTATATATTTAGAAGAAGGTACATTGAGGGTTAAGAGAGTACATAGTAATGATGATTTTATAATCTTGTAAAGCCACTAGCACGCATAGCGTTTCGGGCAAGTCCTTAATCTAACAGATAATTTTAAGTAGATAATTTACAGTAAAATTGACAAATTTTAAACTAGTTTACACAAAGAAACACACTAGTTTCTCTAGAAGCTATCTTACCCTGTCAAAGTAGGAGAGACATAGGTGTATGTATACATACGTATGCGGATGTGTGTATATTTGTATACAGGATATGTGGAAGTTGGTCAGAATTGCCTTTGTAACCTTTGTAAACGCACATTAATGAATTTCTGTAAAAAGACACCTCGAACACCGTTTACATCGGACAGACGTAAATCTGTGTATTTATGTTTTGTAAGTTAGCTCATCCTCCAAAGGATACCTGATCAACCAGGCTGTGGTTCATACGTCAGGCTGCGAGCAGCCGCGTCTAACAGCCTGGTTGATCAGTCCAGCAATCAGGAGGCCTGGTCGACGACCGGGCCGCGGGGACGCTAAGCCCCGGAAGCACCTCAAGGTAGCATTTTAAAAGCACAACAATCACCTTCTGTGGTTGATCAATAAATCACTGAACTATACGTTTAACACATCTCTCACTCTGTCCATGGAGGACAGAAGAAAATGTATATATATGCTGGTTAGCACTAAATGGCCACGTCTGTGGTGGAAAATAATAAGACAAACCTTTAAGACACGCATAAGGTCCAAGGGTTATGTTCCTCGGTGATGCTATTTGGAGCATAATAAACGAGGGGATACTCCTTATAAACCTATATTTGCCCAAATGGAGTTCATTGATAAGAATTGTATCAAAAGTGGGTCCAATTCACTGTTATCAAGAGTGAAGCCGCGGAATCTGCCATTCATCCTCTCAAGCCAAGTCCTGAATACTTCTTTATTATTTTTGAAGACAATTGTAAATTTTGCAAAAGGTTTGCACGACTCTTAACACTGAAAGAGAATGACACATTATACATGCTACTCTTATGCTACAAAATGTAAAATGATTGCCATGGCTGACAAAAGTAAGCTAAATATCCTTATAATTTTGTATGCAAAGTTGTGTAAGTGTCACCACACTTGCCTTGAGGTTACATTTTGTGGTGGTTCCTTGGATCAGTGTCCCTGCGGCCCGGTTTCAGTCTCTTAAAAGGAACCTGCACAAACTGCATCATAAGTCAAGCTTGGCCCCGGGGGGCGTAGAACAACTCTCAGAACTCCATCCTGGTACAATCCAGGTACAAATGTATTTATCTACAATTACCTTGTTAAACCACTCTACATTCAAACGTTGTTATAAAAAACCACAACAGAATCTCGTTTATGCTTGTTTAAACACGCGTGTCTAAGGCGTCGGCGTGACCAAGGCGTCGGCGTCAGCGTGACCAAGACGTCAGCGTGACCAAGACGTCAGCGTGACCAAGGCGTCGGCGTCACCAAGACGTCGGCGTGACCAAGACGTGGGCGTGACCAAGGAAGGGAGGGGGTTAAAGAGAAGGGTAGAGGGGTAGGCACCACGTCGTCAGCAAGTGCAGGAAATATTCCAGTGGCCCATAACGTGTGATTTATCTTAGTGGTGCGCTCCCCCACCCCCTCACCCCCCCCCCCCCCCTCCCTCCCATGTTATGTCAGCCCTTGCCACTGTCTCCTGCACCACCACTTCCTTCACTCCGTCTCCTCCTGCACCACCACTTCCTTCACTCCGTCTCCTCCTGCACCGACACTTGCTCAACTCACCCTCCACTACCTCGCCCACCTTCCTGTTGTGCGGACCGCTAAACTCCGTCATTCTCAAGTGACCACCACCAAGCTCCTTATTTTCTACTTTCCATTCTGCCCTGACTTAGGTGGAGTTTATCTGTAGTTAGTAACGAGAGTTCTCCCTTAGGCTGGCCCGGGGTCACGCTTGTTTCGTGATAATTTGATGCAAATGACTGTGGCTTGGAGCGACCCGCAGACCCCACATAGCCGATGATGATGAAGATTAAGTCACCCAAAAGGTGGCACGGGCATGAATAGCCCGTAAGTGGTGGCCCTTTTGAGCCATTACTAGTATCAAGAGCTGATACTGGAGATCTGTGGAGATGCGACTGCACCCTGCGTGACGGCAGATGTCTCCCTGGCCCACATAGCCATTACCATCCAGTTGGTCTAGCACTTCCTACACGAACTTGACTAATTGATTCTTTTGCACGTTTAATTACCCTCTTTCTCTTCCGCCTCAACTTCCCACGCTCTTCTACGCCCAGATCTTCACAATTCCTCTCACGTTTACTCCAAGATATACTCTACCTGCGGGCCGCTCCAAGCAACAGCCTGGTGGACCAAGCTGTCACAAGTCAATACACACAGAGATCACACTAACGTGATGCATCAAATGACTGATAGCTCAGTCGATTAAGGCAGTGTCTGGGATGCTCCCGGACGCAGGTTCGAATCCTCGTCACGGCCCTCGTGGATTTGTTCTCACAAGTCAAGCCTGGCCTCAGGCCGGGGAGTAGAACCCCCCTGAACCCCATCCAGCAGGTTCTCCTCACACCCTCCGATCATGTTCAGAGTGGACCACACCGCGGCCCCGCACGCTGCAGCTCCCGCTACAAGAACGCTCGGTCTCCACGGGGGATGGGGCCGCCGGGGAGCCCCGGGAACCTGGCCAACGGTGCTCGTATAAAGCTAACCCCCCAAGACTGGATATCAGCGCTCGCTGCTCACTTCTCCACAGATGGAAGAGACAAGCTCAGTGCCGGTGAGCTGCCTCTCTTTCTCAGGCACCCCAGCCGTCTTCCCCGCCAAGCCCACTCATCTTAACACCAACCAACAAAGATATATATTTTATGTAATATATATATATATATATATATATATATATATATATATATATATATATATATATATATATATATAGACCACGGAGGAAGAATTTAAACAGGAATTTCCTTAAGTGCTTTCTTATTAATAATACATTTTCAGAATTATTAAATACGAAAGTACTTAAGGAAATTCCTGTTTCAATTCTTCATCCGTGGTCTGACACTGTCACATTTTTCATCACGTGTTAATTTTCGTGATTTACACACACATTGTACATATATAATATATACCTTGAGGTTACCTTACCTTGATGATTCCGGGGCTTAGCGTCTTCGCGGCCCGGTCCTCCTGGTTGCTGGACTGGGGAACCAGGCTGTTGGACGCGGCTGCTCGCAGCCTGACGTATGAATAACAACCTGGTTGATCAGGAATCCTTTGGAGGTGTTTATCCAGTTCTCTCTTGAACACTGTGAGGGGTCGGCCAGTTATGCCCCTTATGTGTAGTGGAAGCGTGTTGAACAGTCTCGGGCCTCTGATGTTGATAGTTCTCTCTCAGAGTACCTGTTGCACCTCTGCTCTTCAACGAGGGTATTCTGCACATCCTGCCATGCCTTCTGGTCTCATGTGGTGTTATTTCTGTGTGCAGATTTGGGACCAGCCTCTCTACTATTTTCCACGTGTAAATTATTATGTATCTCTCCCGCCTGCGCTTGTGAGAATACAGATTTAGGCATTTGACATTGGTACTTCCTGTTAAATAGAGAACACAACACGCCACAAGACTTGCGGATATCGGTGTAGAAATAACGGTGTTTGTGAGAATTGAAAATTGAAAATAATGCGCAAGTAATTGAGCACACACAATTAGGCTAATGATGAAGGCGACTGGCAATTCATCCACACTCCCAATTGACCTGGAAACAGAAGACGGTTCAGCTGCCCATTCCACATTCGGACCTATTCCTCAGTTATACAAGCTAAGTAACTACCGACATTTTGAGAATATACAAATAAACACATAAAATAATACAAGGAGTAAAATATTAAGGATAGCAAGATAGCATACAGATGGTAAACCAACCATTAATAGGGACCTGGGAACCCTGCAGGCTGGTACACAGGTGGTACCCATAATTTCTCCTGGTGAAAATACCATGTCTGTAATATTGAATGACATTCACAAAGGGTATAATAGTTCCCCCTTTGGAATGTGTTAGACTTCAGTTTTCTATGGCAGGAAGAGGGGCAGAATTGTTTTTTTTATTACCTTCGAAATATTTTCGTATCTGTAGCCGCCGGTGTCAAAAATCGTTCTGAGGTTCTGAATGTGGTCCCTAGTATGCTGTTCCCTTTTGAAATCGGCGACCCCGACCAGGCTATCTTGAGGTTATCTTGAGATGATTTCGGGGATCACAATCGACTTGAGAATGGTCCAGGACTGACCGAAACGTCGTCGTCCCTTCACCTTCTAGTATGTGGTCTGGTCAGCATACTTCAGCCACGTTATTGTGACTCATCGCCTGCATATGATTTCGGGGCTTAGTGTCCCCGCGGCCCGGTCCTCAACCAGGCCTCCACACCCCAGGAAGCAACCCGTAGCAGCTGTCTAACTCCCAGGTACCTATTTACTGCTAGGTAACAGGGGGCATTAGGGTGAAACAAACATTTTGCCCATTTGTCTCCGCCTCCACCGGGGATCGAACCCGGAGCCTCAGGACTACGAGTCCGAAGCGCTGTCCACCCAGCTGCCAGGCGCCCTGGGTGGACAGATATATCTAGTATATCTTCCTCTCTCCGTCCCATCCCAAATCCTTATCCTGACTCCTTCCAAATGCCATATAGTCATAATGACTTGGCGCTTTCCCCCTGACAGTTCCCTTCCCACCCCTTCCCTATCCCCGTCCCGTCCCGTCCCGTCCCGTCCCGTCCCCGTCCCGCCCCGCCCGCGGTGTGTGTGGAGGAGCGGAGTGCTTGTGCAGATCCTCGTCCAGGCTGTGTGAACGATGGTACACATTTGCGTCACGCCGTCCCATTGGCTGCCTGGCGCTCCCTATCACTCACATTTTACCCACCCTAATGCACTTTTTTTAATATTTTTGCTGCGTCTTGTTAAATTGTAATCTTAATGAGCAGAATTCTTGGCAAAGGTGGTGAAAGATATCTTAAATACCCTGGTATATTTTTAAGGCGCAGACACAGTTAATACACTTGTACACGCGCACACACACGCACACGCACGCACATGGGGGGGGGGTCGGGTCAGACGGCTGAGTGGATAGCGCTTGGGGCTCGTAATCCTTGGGACCGGGGATCGATCCCCGTCGATGGCGGAAACAAACTGGCATTGTTTCTTATACCCTGATGCCCCTGTTACCTAGCAGTAAATAGGTACCTGGGAGTTAGTCAGCTGTTGTGGGCTGCTTCCTGGGGGTGGGTGAAGGGGTAGGGTAAGTGAGAGAGAGAGAGAGAGAGAGAGAGAGAGAGTGTGAGTGTGAGTGTGAGTGTGAGTGTGAGTGTGAGTGTGTGTGTGTGTGTGTGTGTGTGTGTGTGTGTGTGTGTGTGTGTGTGTGTGTGTGTGTGTGTGTGTGAGTGTGTGAGTGTGTGAGTGAGTGAGTGAGTTGGAGAGACGGGCCGAAAGAGCCAGAGCTCAACCCCTGCAAGCACAACTATGTGATTACACTCTCCCTCCCTCTCCCTCCCTCTCTTCCTCTCTTCTCTCTTTCTATCTCTCGTTCTTTTTCTTTCTATTTCTTTTTCATTCTTTCTCTCTGTCTTTTCCTTCTATTTCTCTGTCTTTCTGTCGCTCTCTTTCTTCTCTTTCTCTATCTCTCTCTCTCTCTCTCTCTCTCTCTCTCTCTCTCTCTCTCTCCTCTCTCTCTCTCTCTCTTCTCTCTCTCTCTCTCCCTCGCTCTATTTCACTCTGGAAGGGGTATCCGGCGATGCATATCATAATCTATTCCTCTCCTACTCCAATTACACTCCTCTTCATCCCTTCCCCCCCCCCTCCCACATCCTCATCCAGCCGCATCCAACAGTCTGGTTGATCAGACCACCAACCAAGAGGCCTTGTCCGTGACCTGGCTGCGAGAATGACCTTGTTATAAAAAGATATGGTATCTCTTGTTTGAAAGGTCGTTGTTATCCATCCTGTCATTTTCTTGCAGTTTTGACCTACCTTGAGGTGCTTCCGGGGCTTATCGTCCCGCGGCCCGGTCATCGACCAGGCCTCCTGGTTGCTGGACCTAGTTGTGTTTTCTAAATAAAAGTCAGGTCTTCCGGCCTGATTACTTCCGGATCTTTGACAGTGCTTAATCGTTCTGTGGTGGGATTTGACTGCGTTTTATGTGGTTTCCGTTTTTATAATTACCTTTTTTCCACGGCGTAGGAGCTGGAACGTATCTTAATTAATCATATAATTTTCTGTAGCCCACTGAAAGACCTGATTTGGAGGGTTGCCGTGTCCTCTAGGTTGGCTACTCTCGTAAAAGCCTGGTGTCATCTGCAAAGTACGATTTAGTACTACAGTTTGTGTGTGTATGTCCGATATAAGAATAAGAAAGAGTACTGGAGCAAGCACAGTACCCTGGGGGACTGAGCTTTTCACGATGGATGATCCGGATTTTACTTTGTTGACTATTGCACGCTGAGTTCTGCTAGGAAACTGAAGATCCCCATTTCATTCCAGTACGTTTTTTGACCGCATTTTGTGCGCATTAACAACATACCTTGCGGTTTTCTTGCCATGATTTTCGGGGCTCAATGTCCCCGCGGCCCGGACTTCGACCAGGTTTCCTTGTTGCTGGACTGGTCAACCAGGCTGTTGGACGCGGCTGCTCGCAGCCTGACGTACGAATCTCAGCCTGGTTGGTCAAGTATCATTTGGAGGTGGTTATCATTTTCACTGATGACCTCTCTGCTCCTCTTCAGTTGTATTATTTAGCGCCTGCAGTTTACCTGGAGACGGCGCCTGCAGTTTACCTGGAGAGGGCGCCTGCAGTTGTTCTACTCCCCGAGGCCGGCCTGGGGCCACGCCCAATCGTTTCTATTTGTTTCTGTTGTTGACTGTATAACAACGACTGTTTAACATAAGAACAAGGTAACTACAGAAGGCCTATTGGCCCATACGAGGCAGCTCCTATCTATAACCACCCAATCCCACTCATATACATGTCCAACCCTCGCTTGAAACAATCGAGGGACCCCACCTCCACCACGTTATGCGGTAATTGGTTCCACAAATCAACAACCCTGTTACCGAACCAGTATTTACCCAAGTCTTTCCTAAATCTAAAAGTTATCCTAAATGGTTTAGGGTGTTGAATCTCCATAAACGGACATTCCTGCCTGGTTTTTGCTGGTTCTGGGTATGAGCAGTCCTGCAGGCCCTGTCTCTTGACACCTGGTTCATTGCCGGTGTCCGTAATTAGCAATCAGGTGTAGGTACCATAACCTTTGACACACTTGTTTATAGAATTCTCTAGAAGTACGTCTAACAGCCTAGCTGACGAGACCAACTTGGAAACATGGTCAGAGACCGGGGCGTGGTGACACGGATCTCTAGAAGCAGCACAAGGTAAACACAAGGGTATTGTGCCTGTAATTTGAAAGCGAGCAGTGCACAATACAGATGTGCGGGTGTAAAGAAAGTGAAGACAGACGTGACATCTCCGGTGGAGGCGACTGTCAGTTGAGACGGGTGAGAGGGATGGATTTGTTTGGAAGGGTAGAGACAGCGGTGGTGGACAGGCAGATGACCTAGAGGAGACGGGCGCGGGGGTGAGTGGAGGCGGCAGGAAGACTGTCCCGCTCAGACCCATCACTGCCTCCGGAGGAAGGCCGCCTGGGGGGGGGGGGGCATTGTCCTGCCTCTCATGTCGGCGGGTATGGGCACTGCCTCGCCCGTCCTCCTCCCCCTCCATGCTTCACCATCCTACTGTCTCTCTTTGATCTCTTGCTTCCAGAGCCGTTGCCGCCGTCCTTCCTGGAACACAAAATTGTTCCTCGTGTGTGTGTGTGTGTGTGTGTGTGTGTGTGTGTGTGTGTGTGTGTGTGTGTGGTGTACCTGGTTGATGGGGGTTCTGGGAGTTCTACTCCCCAAGCCCGGCCCGAGGCCAGGCTTGACTTCTGAGAGTTTGGTCCACCAGGCTGTTGCTTGGAGCGGCCCGCAGACCCACATATCCACCACAGCCTGGTTGGTCCGGCACTCCTTGGAGGAAACAATCTAGTTTCCTCTTGAAGATGTCCACGGTTGTTCCGGCAATATTTCTTATGCTCGCTGGGAGGATGTTGAACAACCGCGGACCTCTTATGTTTGTACAGTGTTCTCTGATTGTGCCTATGGCACCTCTGCCTTCACTGGTTCTATTCTGCATTTTTTTCCATATCGTTCACTCCAGTACGTTGTGATTTTACTGTGTAGATTAGGGACCTGGCCCTCCAGTATTTTCCATGTGTATATTATTTGGTATCTCTCTCGTCTCCTTTCTAGTGAGTACATTTGGAGAGCTTTGAGACGATCCCAATAATTTAGGTGTTGTTCCGGGCGGTGGTGCTGGAGGTGGTGTTCCAGGTGGTGGTGCTGGAGGTGGTGTGTTCCGGGCGGTGCTGTGAAAGAATATACACTAAGACCCCTGCTCAGTAAGCATCAACCCCCTCCCCCCCCCCCCTCCAACCATGTGATCACCAAAGGCACTCACCATTCGCGAGTCGTACATTTCACTGTGTAACAAGGCCCTTCGTGTTTAGCAAGTATGGAAAGATTTAGTACCACCCAAGTGGCACATTTTGATCTCGTATGTAGATTAATAACTGATACAACTTCTTTTCTTTTTCTTGCAGGTAATAATTGGGGTCTAGGCGGCGGCGGTGGTTAGGTAGTGAGGTAGAGGTGAGTAGAAGGCACATCCCCAGTGGCGTCCGGCCACTAATGACATACATAGATAGCAAACGTAATTATCTTCTGGCTACGATGGTGGAGATGAAGAGGGATTGTGGCCTTTCATGTGTGGGCTGAGCAGAGCAGTAGTGTGAAATCTGGATTCTAAATTATAATTATGCATATGATAGAGAATCAGATCAAATGGAGGAGTAGATTTTATATTAAAGAGGATCTGATATTAAACAGAGCTACTAAACTCATTCAGTGAGGTGGTTAGAGTACTTGAATTCAAGGTAGAAAAAATAAACCTAATTATTATTCTAATATACAAAATCGCCAGATGCAACAGTTGAGGAATTCACAGAGCAGCTGCGCAAAAGAGAATATCCTTGATAACCTAACAAACCCAGCTCTAGATATTATCTTTCCTGGAGACTACAATATACCCAGTTTACAATGGAGAATGACACACAATAATATCATAGTAGGAATCCAATATGGAAATATTCAACCGCAGGTCGAGAAAACTGTTGAGTTTTGTAACAAATTCTCGCTCAAACAACAGATTGGTAGAGTGCC
>WNGS01005451.1:13666167-13712697 GCA_020271785.1 Procambarus virginalis
GGTAGTGGACCTAGCACCGTGCAGATATGGTGCAAAGTGTTGTAAGCTCAGGACGAGGACAGGAGTTCCTTCTCTATAGTACTGTAGTTCTTCTGATGAGGCTTCAACTTGTAACTGTAGTAGCTGACAGGTAGAACCTCCTCGCCTCGCTGCTGCATTAAGTCACTTCCGATGCCGGTACCACTGGCGTCGACATGGAGGATGAAGGCTTCTTGATATCTGGTGAGGCGAGAATGGGATTAGAACAGAGGAGGAATTTGAGTTGTTCGAATGCAACGGTTTGCTCTCTGGTCCAATTATACCGTTGCTTGGGACTGGTTAAGGTGATTAATGGTGTTGCAACAGTGCTAAAATTCTTTACAAACCTACGGTAATAGGAAGCAAGACCAAGGAAGCGCAGGAGCTGCTTCCTGGTAGTAGGCTGTGGATACTGTTGGATTGCTCGAATGTGAATGTTTAACGGAGCTAGGTTGCCACTCCCTATAACATGACCCAGGTACCGCACTTTACCTTTCGCGAAGGTGGACTTGCCCAAATTAATGGTGAGGCCGGCTTTCAGGAGCTTGTAGAACAATCGTTGTAGCTGGAGCAGGTGTTCGCTCCAGGTGTCGGATGCTATCACAATGTCGTCCAGATAGGCATAGGTGTTTTCCAAGCCCTGGATGACGCGGTTGACAGCTCTCTGAAAGGTGGCTGGGGCATTGCAGAGTCCAAAGGGAAGGCGATGGTACCTGTAGAGACCAAAGGGGGTTATAAAGGCGGACAGTTACCTTAGCTCGCTCCGTTAAACTCACCTGGTAGTAGCCCTTAGTAGGTCTACCTGAGACAGGTAGCGGGCATACCAATGGCATCCAAAATGTCGTCTACTCTGGGTAATGGGTAGGCGTCCTTCGGACTGAACATAAGCTGCCAACATTAGTAACATGTAAAATCACCTATTGAGGTACTGAACATGTATAGGGAAAATTACATATTAATCAAAAGTGAGGATCCTCGCCAAATTAGGGGCTCTACAGACAATAACAAATTCATTTGTTCATAAATAGGCATCATTATGTCGTCACTTTTCTAGTAAATCTACATAGATCATGAAACGTTAAAGAATAAAGCAAGTACTAGGGTATGTATTTATTAAAAATAATTGTATTATTCTTACACTTAAAGAGCCTGTTAGTCCCCCTCACTTGCCTGTACTGAAGTTGTTAGTTTAAGCCAACTCAACATGATTTAGAAGCTTCAAGTTGTTTCAAGTTACCATATAATATTGTTTTGTCTTTGAAAATAATATAAAAATATGGTTAAAAAGCTTAAGAATTGTATATCAGTCTCTACACTGACCCCACCAAATACTATTCTGACATGAGACTAAACCCTTATCTAAACTTACTTCTACAACTTTTGTGTCAGCTCATTGTAACAGCCATCACAAACCCTGACAGACTTTTTGTTAGCTTCTAGTGGTGCTTGCTTATTTGAACAGTCATTACAAAATATCTGTCCGCAGTTACGACAGTGATGGCGTCTTATGGTCATGGAGAACATCTTGTTGCAACTTAGACAATTGAGCACTTCCGAGTCATCTGCCCACTTGCGACCGGCTAATTTTGTAGCTTCCATCTGAATATAATGAACAAATATAAGTTAAGAATATCCAGCAGTAAGATCAGTTATGTTTATTTCTTGCACATAACTAATACAGCACCAGCATCTGAAACAAAATCTATGCATTTTAAATATTGTGATCAAAATATCTTGAAAAATAACTCACTATTGATGGGGGCCCTTGCTCAGAAAGACTTCAGTAAGCATTACAGTTCAATACAGTATTCCCTAAGAGAACAACATAAGGTGAAGAAATTAGTAGAAGTCAACAACCGAGTTTAGTCAGAGAAAAGTAATTTTACGAGAAAATGACTTCACAAGACAAATAAGTAAAGTCGCCCATATGAAAATTATACCTGCAAATTTTGATTTTCTCTCCCAAGTTCATGAAGAGCAGCAGTTGAATCATCCAATTTACGTCTGAGTTGTGTAAGTTGGCCCTGCAGGCGCTCTACTTCAGATTCTGCTGCAACACATCGTTCCACCAGGCCTCTTTGTTCTTCACTGGCCGCTTCCACACGTACCTGTCACATAAATTAAAGGGTCACTCAACAATGTCTTAAAGTGAAAGCAATAAATTTTCATACAAAAATTCTTTACCTAATTTTGTTATCATTTAATACATAATTATGCATAAGTACTGTACTCTATATTTAATGAATGACAAATAATATGCCAAAAAAAATCTTCTAAAGAATATATAAACATTGTAAATATGTCACAAGCAATAATACTAATGTCATATTGTTGACAGTCCACAGGCAACAGTGGTAAGTCCCCTGTGCAACAGTCCCCGTGGCACAGTGGTAAGACACTTGCCCAAAACAAGCGCTTTGGCCTGGGAAGATTGACCAGGCGCCAATCCTTAACTGCAGCCTCTGTTCACCCAGCAGTGAATGGGTATCTGGTTGTTAAACGATTTGGCGCGTTGTATTCTGGGGAAAATTAGGATTAAGGATCTGCCCGAAATGCTATGCGTGCTTGTGGCTTTACAAGAATGTAAGAACTCTTGTATATATAATGGTAAATAAAAAATAAATAAAAAACCAGCGTTGAATGTAAAGAAACACCATTTTCTGGGTGAGCCCCAGAGGCTTCCAGAAGCTATCACGCTGATATGTGTTATATTAGTCTGGGGCATCAGTCAACTGGAGTTGACTGTTGCCACCGTCTAATATATACACATCAGCCCAGTATAGCTCCCAGACGTCTCCGGTTCTCACCCAGAAAATGGCATTTCATTACATTCAATGCTGGTTTTTTGATGCTCAGCCTCCGAACTGGATGGCTTGGGTAGCCGGAGTGGGGGGGGGGGGGAAGTCCAGGGCTACCCCTCCTCTTCCAAGGACGCGGGAGTGGGGGAGCTGCATGGACAGGTGGCGTGGCAGTGATGTATGACATTTGTTTGTTTCCTTAAGTGGTAGGGTGAGTGCTGCCTACCTGTCTCCCTGTTCGGTTTTCGGTCGCAATTTCTGGCTGCAAACCCCTAGTCAATGGCAAACATGGAATGCCCCCAACCACGTGGGGGCTTCTATAGGCCATTGCTTTCTCTCCGACAGGGCCAGGTTCTGGCTTGTGGTCCCAGGTAGGTTGAATTCCAATAGACTGATGCCCCAGACTAATATAAAACATATCAGCCTGATAGCTCCAGGTGGCCATAGGCTCCCCACAAAAAAAATATTAAGGAAATAGCCTCATACAGTATACCATTCACAAATTTCAAAATAAAATGGCCTGTTTCTGATACAGAATGACAGTACTGTACTGTAAGTACTGTACTTTCCAAACCCAGAAAATAGATAACTGTCCTATTCACCTGTTTTCATTCACCATTCTTGAAAGATTTAGATAACTGTTCCTTCTCTTAAATATGCAATGTTTTTAATGATGAGAATTAAGAATGTAAGAAGAGGATAGTCAAATGCATTATTGAAATAGCCTGGGATAGCTTCAGCAATGATGGTGTTGGTAACCCTCCAAAGGCGTGTTCATACCACTGCTTTCAGAATTAACAGGCATGAGAGTAATGAAACAAAACCTGCCCAAGCATCTCTGTCCTGCAGTGGGAATTAAAGCTGGTACTTTCAGTTATGAACTGACTACAACAACTACTGCACTACAGGACCCCTAGTTTGTTGCCTTGCTTTCCCTGGAAACTAATTACTTTTTATTCACACAGCTAAGAATTAGATCAATATATACAAAATGCAGCTGGAGCATGATATAGACCAATGGATGAACACTAGCATCGACTAACATGGGCTGATGTCTCAATGAATTTGCAGACCAACATCACCACAACACCGAGACAAGGACCACAAAAGCTTATCTTTGTTTGGTGGTCTCATTACGGTTTCCTGACACAGCGAATTATTACCAAATCTTGCTGGAAACAACTTTACTGATGATTAGATCACTCTTAAATATGGGCATAAACTGCCACATTATGTCCAGGCCAAATGAAATGGCCTGGAAGGTACAGTTGTAGAACTTGCTAGACAACATACTCAACCTCCAGACACAGACGAAGGTCACCAATAAGGATACATTACAAGCAGGGCTTTTGGAGGAAAGTATCGAGGTACAGAACTGTAACTACAAAAGAACCACACTGTCTCCTGAACTCAAAGTGGCAGCTAAGAGCCTCTGTGAAAGCAACGTAATAGTTGTTAGAAGGGGTGATAAGTCACTAATATGTCATTTTCAGAAAGGATGAATATGTATACAGCTGTACACTACTGTAGAACCTCAATTCAATGAACCTCAACAACTACAACTCTCCAGTGCCTCAAGACTCCTAATGGATTTGGGCGGATCCCTGGTTAAATCATATATAGTATATCATGGTTGAATGGGTTAAGACATGTGTCTGGGGTGGCTTAGATCGCCGATTCAATCCCTGTCCTGCTCCAATGATTTTCACAAAGGTATATCATGCTCTTGCCATTTCCTGCCGTGTCTGAAGGAGGCATTTGGTGGAGAACTCCATTACCTACACCAGAGCACATGTGAGTTATTTGTAAAAACTTGAATTGACTACCAACTTGGTGCCACAAGACTCCTAGTGGACTCGGACAATTCCCTGGCTAAATTACTTAACCCATTTGACCATGATATGCTTTAAGTGCACGTCTGAGATGACCCAACATGCTGGGTCACTGTAATGTACAGGATTAATGTGCACAAACCTCTAGCTCCAGCTTATCTCCAGCCAGCCCAGCAGCTTCAGCTTCCAGGGTGGCAAGTCGACCCTCCAACTCTCCTACTTTTTCTTTTTGAGTTTCAAGTTGTTTAGTTAACTTCGTTATCTGAAAACAAATTGAAAACTAAACAGACTCAAGAAAAACATTAACTTAAAGAACTCTTTACCAACAAGGTTCAAGTGAATAATATATGAGAGACATTAAATGAAGTTACCTGCATGTCCTCAAACACACAAGGAAAATACATTATAAATTATTAGGTCATTTCAAGAACAAAAGTAACAATGCAATGTTGAATGTAACAAAATGCCCATTTCTGGTAGACCCTTCAGCAACTTCCCAGTGTTTATGCCAAACCTTAGACCCTGGGAGAGCTGTAACCCCAAGCCACGCTGGGATGGGGGACAAATACCATCCCCTTCCCCAGTCTCTAACCATTGCACGGTGCAGAGCACCTTGTAGTGCTGTATGGAGGGTGGCCAGAACACCATGTGTTTTTTTTAGTTACTAGTATAGGGAGTGATCCAAAACTCCTGTGGGTACACAAGGCTCTCATCCTGTGTTTCAGGACTCCTGTAAACAGATGCCATCTTGGGAAAAAAAAAATCACCAGCATCCGTGCTGGCTGTGAGAGCCTTATTACTGAGAGAGCAACCAAGGCTGGCACATACAGGAGCCATGCACAGCACCGGTGTGCAGCTAGGGGCCAGGACCTATGAAGCTAAACATTCGTAATACATCGCATATTAGTCCAATAACCCCAGGGGAGCCGAAGGGGCTCCCCACAGAGAAGTCATTTGTGTGCCAAGGTTGGCATGCGTGTCTAAGGTTGCTTTTCCCTGGTCTAGGAAATGGCTGCCCTAAGCAAAGGGCAGCCATTTGAAGTGAACAATTTCCAAAGTCTACATAACAAGCGAGGCTTGTAAACACATGCACATAAAGCAAAGCATCTGAACAATGTTATGAAAACTTTACAATAGTGCAGAACTGTTATGAGTTAACTATATACAGTACTGCAGTACAGCGAGGGTCTCGGCCCCAACCGTACCGAATAATTCAAGTTTTACTGTATCATACACCAGTATGCTGTTTACAGTATTATTTGGTGATGTGCACGAATTTTGTATGAACAAATATAATATTTCCTTTGTTACACAATCATACTGTACACAAGTCTTTTTAAATACTGTACTGTATTGATTTGTCACTTGATAACATTATGTACCAAAATAGAACAATATTGAATAGATTCTGGCAATATGGCTCATCTTAGAGCATACCTACAACTTACACTAGCAAAATAAATTCTTCCTATGTTAATATTTAATGTTTGCAATGGCATTTTCTAATAAAGATTCCATAAGTTACAACCAATACCACTGATTTACATCTTATTGGAAACTCGTTATAAATATCATCAGTGTTTTAATTTATATTTATTCTTGAAACAGAACAATAAAAGACTTGTACCAACCTCAGACTTTTGTGCTTCAGTCTCACTCTTTCGTTCTACTTGGATCTTGGCTATAGATTCCTTAAGAGCCAACATGTTAGTTTCTGCCTTGTCGCGCTCTTGACGCTCCGCTGCCAACTCTGCAGCATGTTGCCCCGACAATGCACCTCTCATGGATGCTTCCTCGTTAATCTGATTAACATAAGGTAATGTCCATAAACGCTCAATAATATACTCTACTTCATAACACTAGATGTACAATAGGCCACCTAAATATAGTATACATTTTTTAACTATTCAATAACAGGTATTAGATTTCAAAGCCCTCTTAAACTTTTGACTCTGACAATAGACAATGAATGGTCCATTATAACACATTTGCAATTTTTGACATAGTTATTATGTCTGCTTGGTCACAGTAAAACCCAATGTTCTCTATATTACTCACACAACTGGCAGCCATGCCAGTCACTTCGAAACTATAGTGTTATGTGTAAGGAAACATCACTCTCTGGGTGGCATCTCACTAGCTTCCCTGACCTTGTGTCATGGTGCAAACAAGGCCTGCCAATGGTGCAAACAAGGCCTGCCAATGGTGCAAACAAGGCCTGTCAATGGTGCAAACAAGGCCTGTCAATGGCACAAAACAGGCATGTCAATGGCACAAATAAGACGTGTCACACGAGTCAGGCTCCTGATGACAATGTCAACCTACCCAAGACAGAGGCTAACCCATTCTGTGTTGTACAAGAAGATCTTAAATAGCTTGGACTCAAGGGATCATATAAATACGAGAAAATCTGCATCATACTAAATAAACGAGGGAGTGTTTTTAGTCATGACATTCAGAGATGATCACAAATATCATCTGTAAGGTAATGTTTTCTTAATTTTCAAGGCCAGCAAATCCTATCCATGTTATCTCAGCTTAAATAAAAGTTAAGCATGTTAAAAATAAAATGTTTATTGACATGAGAATAAAAAATAACATGTACTGTAATTTGTTGCATGTATATAACTGCCCAAAACACTATGCTTGTTAGTGGCTTTGCAAGAATGTACCGCTCAATCCCCAATGTATGTACTATCACAACCCATTGTACCTTCATTATATTAACATAATCAAAATGCTTATTGCAATAAGTGACAGTTGAAGTCAGTTCACAACCGAGAGATTCGAGGTTCGATTCCCACACGGATCACTGGGCACATTTCCTTACACCTGATTCCTCTCTTCATCTAACAATAAGTAGGTACCTGTGAGATAGACAATTCTTGTGGGTTGCATCTTATGGATGGTCAGTCATATGGATAGGGAAACCTCGATAAACTTAACAGGCTTGTTGTCTCTGACTGACAGTGGGAAATCAAGTACGGCAGTGTGTGGCAAGGATCACAAAGAGTTGTGTGCTAAGTAATTCTGTTTTCCTTATTTTTTTCGACAAATAAACCAACCTTTATATAAAGTGAATGTTTGAAAAATAGAATGCTAATACTGTACAAGAATCAATTCGGTAAACCTAGAAACGATATAATTTAAGTGTTGGTGTGGTGAGGTGCCAGACATGACGAGATGCCTGACCTGGTGAGATGCCTGACCTGACAAGATGCCTGATCTGGCAAAATGACTGACCGACAAGATGCCTGAAGCTCCCTCACAGACAACCTGGCCTGGCAAGACAACTGAAACTCCCTCACTTACAGCATTACCTGGTAGGATGCATGAAGCTTCCTCACAGACACCCTGACCTGGTCCCAATGACACCACGCAATTTTTCTTCAGTTACTTTCATTGTTAGTTATCCGGCCACCCAGAGATTCCAACTAGTTAAGATAATTGAGGTTGCACTGGATACAAAAATGAATATTGTAATGTGGTTACCTTATCACCGAGATCCTTGACAGTGCCTTTTAACGTTGCTGTCTCTTGAGCGAGTGTGACCTTGTCTTTTTGGAGTTCCTGAACCTGGTCTTGAAGTTTACTGCAGTCTGTTCTTGCTCTCTGTGTAATAATGGAATCACTAAACAATGGTAACACTTGCGACAAATATTAAAGATGCATTATTTTAATATTTACTTTCTAAATATACAATATCGCATCAAGCTTTTATGACCAATGCTTGATGCGAAGAAAGGCCCCACTTAGAGCTCCCTAGCCAACTCAAAATTGTGCCTGAACAGAGGAGCCAAATTTTCTGAAAGGGAAACAAATATTACAAAATAGAAAAGACAAGCTAGGCTTCCCATAGAAGAAGACAGCAGGAATGAGTAGCCCAGGGCAGAGGGAGCTCTCAATTAACCAAATGCTAAAAGTGCAACATATATTTGGAGGCCAAAGGACACCATAGGCAGAGCCAAAGATCAACACTAAGACAGACCACCTAGAACAAGTCTCAGATCTGGGATAAACTAAAAGCAATCTGAAGCCACAGGAAACCAAGGCGAAGAATCCACAGTCCTGAGAACTGAACACAGAGCTCAGAAATATACAGCACACAGTCCAGAAACTGCCTGGCACACAGGTTGGCACATAGCCCAGAAACACCAAGGCAAATCCAGACACAGCCCAAAAAATAATAGGATGTACAACCTGAAGGGGGCACAATCCAAAAAGAGCTAGGCAGAGAAATTGGGAATAGCCAGAAATGAAGTACATGCAGAACACACACACAGCCCAGACAGAACTTGAGGCAGGGCCAGGCACAGCCTGGTATACAGCCCTGATAGCTAGCAAACTGCCAAGGAACAACCAACTACATGGTATGGTAACAGCCAGGCACATAGCCCCATGAAGAAATAGGCACACAACCTGGGTCAAGCACATTGCTCAGAGGCAGGCAGTCAAGACTGAGTTTGGCACACTGCTCGAGCTGAGCGATGTACGGAGCTTGGGCAGAGCTGGCAACACAGCCTTAGCAAGGCCAAGCAAACAATCTGCAAACATCTGAGTGAACATCCCAGGAATAGCCAGTCACAACCCAAAACCATATGGCAAAGGACAGAATCACTAAGGGGCAGAATAACACTGTGCGACTAGAATGAAAGTTCACACCGAGTAGAACACACATGGTCATAAGAAAAGAGATCTGAAGAAACACCATTACCATATGCAACAAAGACAAGTGGCCCATGCCCTGCACATGTACGAAGAGGGCGAACACAGCTCGCTGACAGAGAGAGGAGACTCCAGTCCATTATAGGAAACGTCAGAAGTGTACATGAAAAAACCAGCGTTGAATGTAATGAAACGCCATTTTCTGGGAGTGTCCCGGAGGCTCCTCGGAGCTTACCGGGCCGATATGTATGTAATAGACCATGGCATCAGTCCGTTCAATTGGAGTTCTTGCCTACTAGGGACCACTGGTGCTTTGAGGTGGTCTAATGATGACTATTGACTATTATGATTATTATGACTCCTAATGACTATTATGACCACAGAGGTGATGAGGAGTGTCTATTGCACTTTGGAAAACAGTTCACCTTGGGCAGTCCAGAACTGACTTGTTCCTGCAAGGACAAGTGGCCACCATCGGTAGTAGACAGTGTGTTGGCTGTTGTACTTGTGCAGTGTTGTGTGGACTAACGTACCCAGAATTTGGCCAAGAGGAGTTGCAAGACGACAGTACTGGCCATCTGCTGAGAAGTTCTGCTAGCTTGTAGTTAGACTTCTACCAGGGTGTTTGTAAAGACTCCTGGAAGTTTTATTTGTGACCCCTGTCAGCATGTTACTGAAGACCTCTGCCAGTGTGTTTCTGGAGAGCAGACATTGTGTATTTGGACATCGTGACAATACGGTGTGGGACTGGCCCATGTTGAGTAAGGTGAACTCGCCGGTGATGACCACTGGATGTGGATACTTGAAGATAGTGGACTCACCGGGATTTGAAGAACACTGCAGATATATTAAGTGTCCTGTGTGAAAGTGACACTGTGTGTACATATGTGTAGTTATATGATAGAGAATATATTGGTAAAGGTGTTATTTAGTATTGTTTACCCCCATTCTTTCTGCTTCTCCTTGCACGATTACTTGTTTCCGCCAATTCTTGATAACTTACTAATGACTTCGTGTGAGAGCAGTGAAGAAGAAAGAGGCATAAAGTCCCATAGTAAGTGATTGAAATAAGAACCATTACTGGCTCAGTGAGGCCGTAGCAGGTACTAATACAAATATTCATTCAAATTGGCATTCAATATAAATATATATTGAATTTATTACTACAAATTGGCATTCAATATATTTATAGACCTATGAACATCATCTTAACTTAATCATTAATTTTTATACATGAGTTTCTTTAGCTATGCACCATGTGAAAATATCTTCTGCAAAATATAGACCAAGATAAAACATATGGTAGTTAAATAGCATCAGAAGCAGTAAGTACAGGATGAAAAATAATAATACAATTTATAAGATGCATTTCCAGAAAATATAGAGAAATACAAACCTCCAAATCTCCTTTGATGGTCTTGATTTCATGTGTCATTAAAGCTTTATTTCTATCCAGGGAATCTTTTTCAGATGTAATAATACCAACTTGCTCAGATAATACCTTGTTTTCATTTTTTAAACTCTCACATTTTTCTCCTAATTCCTTCACTTCTTCGGAGTGTTTTACAGATTGCTCTTTCACAGTGCTTTCCAGCTGGGCTTTGTTTCCCTCCAGAGATGCTACGCTTTCTACCAATTTGCTCTTATCGTTTGCTAATTTCTTGAGCTCTGCCTCGATGCTTGAATTCTTTACATGCACTGCTTTTAACTCGGTGTCTAAGGTAGAATTTTGTGACTGCAGATTCTGAATTTTATCTTTCATATTCTCAGCCTCCATGAGAGCCACTGAAAGCTTGCTCTTCAAGTTCTCTTTTTCAGTTAATTCTAATTTATATTTGCTCTGCAACTCTTCAGTATCTTGTGTTATTTGTTTTATTTTATTTTTGAGAGATTCAAATTGACTTTCAAGAACTATGGAAGCTGACTGTACAGTATGTAAATTTTCCTGAGTGTCTTGAAGTCTTCTTTCTGCTTCTATCTTCTTTGTTTCAGTTTCAGAAATTTTCTTCTTAACTTCAATAATTTCTTGGTCTTTTGCTTTTGCCATTTCCTTCTCCTTGATTATATCAGTCTTTAGAATATCAATTTCCTTGACTTTGTCTTGTAATCCTTCAATAATTTTTTCTTTCTCTCTTAAATTACTTTCCAGTGTTGTAGTTCTGGTATTTGAGTCCTTAAGAGCATTACTAACATATGTCATTTTATTATTTAATTGTTCAATTACTTCAGATTTTACCACAAGGGCATTTTCTGCAGTAGTTCTTGCATGTTCTGCATCTCTAAGACTTTTGCGAAGTTCTTCCACTTGCTCAGACTTCTTCTTCAAGACTTCACTTTCCTCTTTAGATGCATCATTTACTTTCTCCTTCAAGCTCTCTAGTTCGCCCACCTGGAAAGGAAAGCTAATGAGTTTGCTTTCTGCAATCACTTGCCCTAGTCAAACTATTTTTGAAAGAATTATCAATTAACTGTAAAAGTTAAATTTCTATTAAGATACCATAGACCTGAAAACAAAGGCTTTGAGTTTATATGAATAATAATATAGAGCATTCCCAAGTGCTCTCTTGGGAATACTCTTCCCACTCAATTACTTCTTAAATTAAATTTCTGGTGTCTCAGTAAGAACTATAACATGTAGTCAGGTACTGGCCTCACATGGAACTTCTCAAATGGGTCCTGAGGGGTTAGACTGGTATTAGGGAACACTGGAGTGCTCTAGCTAAGAAACCTGTTCAGCAACCTAACCTGCCTACCATAAAGTGACACCAACATATACACAATAGGATTCTCCCAATAAAGTATGTCATACAGTTTCTAACATGAAGACACACTGCAAACAGGGGAACATGTAAAAAAAACCAACGATGAATGTAATGAAATGCCATTTTCTGGGCGAGACCCGGAGGCTCCCCGGAGCTATTCCAGGCTGATGTATATACAGTATATTAGACTGTGGCAATAATCAATCGATGGAGTTCTTAGTTTACCAGAGACCACGAGCCAGAACCTGGCCCTGGATTCCCATTCCTCATGCCAAGTTCTAGTGGAAAGGGCTTTCTGGCATTCTTCCTGAGGTCTTGATAATTCGTTTTAATGGCCTTTCTTGGTTGGAGTGCGATCCTGCCATCCAAGTCAGGGCTTTAGTCCTCCTGAGGTAGTGTGCTTCTTTTTTGGCTACCACTTTTCCTGTACTTGGAGGTGGCAACTGAGCCACCTATCTAGTCTCGGGTTAATTTGTTTCCTCCTGACGGCTGGTTCACCACCGATGTCGGTGTAATGGGTCCTTTGGAGTTGTCCTTCAATGTCAGGATTTCAGGGTGTTTCTTTCCACATTTTTTCTAATCCCTGATGTACTTTGGCATTTCATCACAGCTACTGTTTCATCCAGTTAGTCATTGGTTGCCAGCTTCATTGTGTTAGCTCTCTCTTGCCCCTGGATCCACAGCCAAATTCTCTGGTGGTTAGTTCCATTTCATCCTTTCAGTGGTGTGAGCTTCACACCACTGAAAAATGGTTACACTTCACCAGCAATTTTGGCTTCTTTGTCCATGAATACTGTGCTCAGGGATTTTTTGGCAGTCTATTCAGATGTTAGTCTCTTTCTCTTCGTGCATTTGACCTGCGGCTGCAGGTCAACCTCCTGTCGACTAATCTTATTTTTCATTTCAGAAAAGCTGTCCTCCTCAGCCTAAAAGACATGTGGAATAAGCTCCAGGGAGCTACTAATGGGGCAGCTCTACTTTACCATGCCTCCCTGGAAGCATATACACTATATAGAATAACAACTTTGCCCCTTATAATTCTTCTAAAGAGGAATGTTTAGTAAAGGTAATTTTAATGCCATAATAGCTTGTATTAAGAGTAAAATTAAAAGTAAATATGATTTTTATGTGGAATTTTCAATTGATGGCTCAGATTCAGGAACAGGCTTAGAATTAAGGTCCAATAATTTGTCATCAAATATAGCACACCTGAAACTTGCCCTGCAGTTTACAATTTGCCTATATCCATGCAAATGTAGCACAGATATTTATTTCTACTGATCTAATTCACAACAATAGTAAAGCTATTCATCAAGAATAATGAATGAAATAAGAAACTGCTGCAATCAAACTGATAATCATACGCCTCAAGCTTACCTTTTCGCTGAGTTCCCGAGTTAATTTGTTTTTCTCTTTGTCTGCCTCAGTCAACTTGTTCTGTAGTGATGGAACCTGATCTCGTAAAGTATCTAGTTCAGACTGTGTAGCTGCGTGCTTTGCACTCAACTCTGAAACCTTAATTAGAAACAACTATTAATCACACATACAGTACTGTACATTTTAAAAATTCAACTATGCCTTTTGTGATTACAAAATGAGAGCTTTGGCTTTGATCAATAATACTAGATTAAAAACAATAATTACAAATTCAAAATCAACTAAACTTTATTTTTATTATATCGAGTATATAATTCAATAAATAATTCATTGTGTCAGGAGACAGGCAGGCAGAGTGTATTTCAAACACGTTTGGATTTTTATCGAGGTCCCCCCCCAAGGCCGAATTACATATGATATGATATGAAATACCCAGCCCAGCTTGTTCCCACATGATATGAAAAGAAGAGATTATGTGCTGTTTGCTGAATGGGTAATTCTCCCTCAGATGGAAGTACGTACCTAACAGGTAGACACTTCTGCAGGGAATTACACATTCAGTAAAACAGCACATAGGCTCTTTTTTTTCAGACATTCACTTAATACTGGTCATTCAAATTCTGTCAGAAATATCAACTTTACTGTATGAAAATACAGTACAATGTACACATGAATGATGTGTATAATGGTGTACCAGGTCTATAGAGAAGAACACAACAAAACATCAGGGAAAGTAGAGATACCCCTACCCGACTTGCCAATGAGGTAGATGAGGATTTACTGTCATAAAGTGATGACAATCAATTTACATCTTGTCAATATCAAATCCACACACTGTATGTTCAAAGTAAGTTTGATCCAGGCTACCCAATAAATTTGTTGAAGATGTAAAGTTTCAGAGGCTGTGGAAATGTATACAAATTTATGTTATATTTAGTGTGTACATGTATTCATGTTACATCGGTGCAAAATGTCACTCTGTCCTGATCCTATCCAATGGAACCTTCTGTGATCTTGTCTTAAAAAGCATCAAAAATGAAAAGGGCTTAGAAATTGGCTGTTTCTGTTTAATTAACCTGGATTATAAATTACAATTACCAGACATATAACTTTACCTGAGCTTCCAGGGCTTGAATATTCTCCATATAATTAGCACATTTAGATTTAAGTTCATCAGCCTGCTGAGCATTTCCTGTCATGGCAACTTCCTTGTCTTCAAGTAGACTCAACATGTGTGACATCTCCTCATCCTTCCCCTGTTGATAAGTAATAATAATAATAATAATATAATAATAATAATATAATAATAATCATAATAATAATAATATAGTGGAACCTCGAGTGATGAGTGGCTCCAGTTATGAGTATTTCGAGTAACAAGCAAGTCACTCGCAGAAAATATGTCACGACTGACGAGCTTTCGCTCGATTAACGAGCATTCCTGCTGGTTTTCGAACACCTCCGACAACAGTTTTGTTGTTATTTTGCAAGACGAGTTTTCCCACATGACGAGCTCGGTGCCGGAATGCATCAAACTCATTAATCGAGGTGCCACTGTAATAATAAATAATAAATAAATGTTTATTCAGGTAAAAGTACATACTTACAAGATGAGTTACAAACAGAATGTTGGATTTCTAGACAGAGCTAGTACATACTATGCCTAAAGCCACTAATATGCACAGCTTTTCAGGCAAGCTGTGGGAAAATAAACTAAAACTCAAAACATGGTCTTTCTTACACATAACTCACTCAAAACATATTCCAAGTTTGTCACTATAGAGACAACTGAAAAAATAAAATGTTACTAAAAGGAAAAGCAATAAACAGAACATAAATGCTCTTATAGTACTGAAAGAATATTTTAACAAATTTATCTAAATCACTGGAAACGAAAGAATGTGGGAACATGAGAGGTAAAAAAAAAAACAGCGTTGAATGTAATGAAACACCATTTTTCTGGGCAAGACCCAGAGGCTCCCTGGAGCTATACTGGGCTGATGTGTGTATATATTAGACCGTGGCAACAGTCAATCGATGGAGTTCTAAGCCTACCAGGGACCACAAGCCAGGGCCTGGCCCACTCAGAGAGGCACGAGGAGCAATAGCCCATGGACAGCCCTATGTACTGTAGTTGGAAGTAGTCTATATCTGCCATCTACCAGGTCAGGCACCCAGAAAGGTAGGAATTTAAAAACAAACTATAGTTGGTTAAAAATTGCAAATCGAACGAGCAGGCAGAACTCCCCAATCAGAAAACAAGCAAACAAACATGACGTCATCACAGCCACGACGTTGCTGTCTGTACAGCTTCCCCCTCCCCAGAAGGTGAAAGAGGGAACCCCAGACCTCCCGCACCAGCTACCCAACCCCAGTTCAGAGGCTGGATATGAAAACCGCGAAAAACTGGCGACTAAAGGGAGGGAGGAATGCTGGGGAGCCTCCGAGTCTCACCCAGAAAATGGCATTTCATTACATTCAACACTGATTTTCTGTAGAGCCCCTCTTCAGCTTCCCAGAACTACTTAATCAAAGATAAAGGAAAAGAGGGACTTACCCAGGAGACGGCCACCACTCGCTCCTCAACTCGAAGTCAAGACAAACTGGCTGCAATGTGCGACCCAAGGCTACACACGCCCAAGAAGGGCCAGGAACGTTAATGAGGTATAGCACTGTGCAGCCAGGACCCTGTTTGACCTCCAAAAGCCCCATGCCTGAATGTCAGCCCAGGACATATTACCAAAAACAGCAGCCAAAGCCGCGAATTTACGAACGTTGTGGGCACGGGGATAGACTGCAGGCTGGCTGGACCTGGACAGAATAATCCTGTGGACCTTCGCCTCTTTGAGGGAAACCAGATTCCTGCTTATGGTTCCAGGTAGGCATAAGGACTCCAGTAACTGATGCTCTAAAACTAATATGGCAGATATCAGTTCATTAGCTTCAGGGAGCTAAACCTCCTTCAGGGAACCTCCTCCTCCTCTTCTTCTTCCCCCAAAGTATGTTTGGGAGTTAATCGCAATTCAGATAAGTTAGGGTAGATTATGGGAGGGCAAGTTAAGAGTACATTAAGTAACATAGGGTTAATGTGCATAAGGTTAGGTTGGGGTAGGTTAGGTTAGATTGAGGTAGGTTGGGTTAGGTTGGGGTAGGTTGGGTTAGGTTGGGGTAGGTTAGGTTAGGTTGGGGTAGGTTAGATTAGGTTGGGGTAGGTTACGTGGGGTGTTAGTTAGGTTGGGGTAGGTTATCTTGAGGTTATCTCGAGATGATTTCGGGGTTTAGTGTCCTTGACCAGGCCTCCTTTTTGTTACACAGCTCCCAGGAAGCAGCCCGTAGCAGCTGTCTAACTCCCAGGTAGGGGCATTAGCGTAAAAGAAACATTTTGCCCATCTGTCTCCGCCTCCGCCGGGGATCAAACCCGGAACCTCATGACTACAAATCCGTAGCGCTGTCCACCCAGCTGTCAGGCGCCTTAGGTTAGGTTGGGGTAGGTTAAGTTAGGTTGGGGTTAGTTAGGTTAGGTTGGGGTTGGTTGGGTTGGGTTGGGTTGGTTGGGTTGGGTAGAGTAGGGTAAGGTAAGGTAAAGGTAAGGTATAGTTAAGGTATGGTAAGGTAAAGGTAAAGGTAAGGTATGGTAAGGTAGGGTAGGGTAGGATACAGTAGGTTAGGATTGGTTAAGGTAGGTTAGTTGCAGAAGGGTTGTTATGTTGTCCTATTTCGGATTTTTACGTCTGGAATGTGGTAAAAGTATCGGTTTACTTCAATGTGCCAGCAGTATACGATGTTGAATATCTGGGAGTGGTTGAAGGATGTGTCGTGGGAGAGTGTGGTTTATGTGGTTTTTCAAAAGTTCAAAAGATGTGTATCCAGCAATGGTAGCTGTGTTTGGGCGAATGTCATCGTCTGTAGATGTCGATGGGATGTCGGCTGGGTCAGCATCGGGGATGGGTTGAGTTACTTGCGTAAAGAATTTAGTTAGAAGTTGGTCCAGCGTCTTTTATAGTGCATTTTCAGTGCAAGTGAAAAAAGTTTCAACAAGATAGGGACTCAGTTGGGCTAACCTCAAAAAGAAGTATAGAAAAGTGTGTATTTCAATACACCTTTCTATCATTTTAACAAATAATAAGAGTTCTCTTATGAAAAAATGGTAAATTTATGTAAATAAAAGTTTATAATTACCTGTAATTTCTTTTTCATTATGTCTACTTCATCCTTCAGATTTCTAATCTCTTCTTTCAGTCCAGCTGCTAGTTCTGACTTGGCTTTTAGGTCGTTGTGAAGTGCCACCTCCCTAGCCTGGAAACTGCTGGTCTGAAGGTAATTACAAACATTATTAACCTCTAAATAATGAACTTTATACTTCATAAAACACTGCTGATCTATCTATTAAAATCAGTAACACCCCAATGTAAATCATCCTTTAGGCATTTGTTTAACAGAAATAATTAATTACAAAACATAATATTTCTTTAATTAGAAAACATCCAATTTACATCTACATAAGCAGGACCAAACAAGGTGTTGAAATAAATCATCCATGACAAGTTCCTGAATGACAGTGACATGCATCAAACAAATACTGTAGGTCAAACTCAGCATGTGCATGTTGCATGCTATTGCATGCACTTTACAGAAGAAGCCTTATGAAAATGCATTGTAAAATGGTAGTTAAACCATTTCAGTTACGGTGAATTCCTAACCTGCGCCTCTCTGAGGCAACCAGGTTCTGGCTCATGGTTTCCGGTAAGCAAGCAACTGATGCTCTCTAATATAGTGGATATCAGTCCGTAAGCTTCAGGGAGCCAATGGGGCTCTCCTCAGAAAAGAACACCATTAAGTGAGATCAGGATTAACCAAACAAATTGTGTTATCATGTATAGGCGAGTTGGCAACTGAGCACACCCGACTGCGAGTACCTAGAACTAATGCCTCAGTTTGGTGATGAAGTCACAAGGAACTGCAAAAGAACTGGGACAAACTCAAGAGAGAATGACCTCAGCTGAGGCCTGAACGAGACCATCACAAAGAAGATAACCCTTGTAACACCAGCCAACAAGTGTGTGTTTAACCACACACAGTATTGTTCACTAACAGCATGAGATCACTATACAAAAACATAAGGCTTGAGAACAAGGACTTTACCCACAAAAGTGTCAGTGAGAAAAGCCATGATAAATGCGAGGTAAGCAGCTTCTTGCTACACTGTTGTTGACATGTAGGTGCTTACATTTGGTGGCTGTCAGGGATAGCATCTAGACTAGCCAACCAGCAGCTGGCAGTGTGCTTCTCAGTGATTGCTTTAACACTAAATAGTTCAAGAAAGGGGCATAGAGTGTAGATGAATTAAGCTTATGAATGACCTGAACTGCATAGAGTACAGTCCCACTTCCCATAATAACTAAACATGATCATTTAAACAAATGTATGTTGCTCCGAGTTGTAAATATCGACTAGACTGGAATGTGTTGGATCCATTACTTGGGAAGTGTATGTTGACTGAGAGAATAACTGAGCACAGAAAACACATGATACAGTATATAACAGCAAACACAAGTTAATAATTTGGACATAAGGAGCTGAGCCCAGCGACACAACTGCACAGATATGTATAGTATGGAGCTAATCTACACTGAGCATTACCTCATACTAGGTATCTCCAATATACTCTATATCAAAATATTGTATACTGTACACACAAAATAAAACAAAATGTTTGAGAGAAACAAAGTCAATTTACACTATGGTATATACAACTGACATTCAACCATATTATCTATGAAAATTTACAGAAACTTTACCTCAATATCTCTGTCGATCAGTTTTTCACGTAGAGACTGAAGGTCTAGTCGAAATCTATCCTCAAATTTCCTGACAGAGTCCCTCTGAAAACCACATGCAATAGTCTACCATCATGCACTAAACAATTACACAGCCATTTTATCTTTAGCAAAGGTGTCCAAAAGTGTTACCAATTTTTGTTTATTTCTACTAATACTTTTCTAAACCCCCATAAATTAGTCCCTTATCAAATTTTAGTGAAACAAATCTGACATACTCTTAAAAACTGATATACTACTGTAAATGTGCCTTCTATGAAATAGTTGATATCTTTGCTGGGTGCCCTAATTTGAAAATAACATAGCAAGTGTTATGAACATTTCAGTTACACAAGCTACGAGGACTTGTGGAAACATAATTCGTCGTCATCATTATTATTTCCTTATTTCATCTTTCCTGGGATAGGGAGGCATCAGCCTGGAGAAAAATGGGGAGCAGTATAATAAACAGTGCATGAATATGAAATAAAATGACTCTTATTCTTGCAACAGCAAATAATCTACATTACAGTAGTAACCCACAACTACATAGCATTTAGTGTACAGTGCTCTATGTGAGTTGACACATACAAACTAAACACACAAGTGTTTATACCGTATTCACAGATATCGAAGCCACAAACCTCTTGTGTTCACAGGGTTTACACAGGCTTTGTAGAATTACAGTAATTTTATCCTATGATTTTTTTCAGTCTACAGAGGCCATGCAGTGAAAGTAACCAGTACTTGACCCCTTAAGGGGAGTTCAGCTTAAATTCGATTCAAAATATATGCAGGTATTCACTCCTACACCATCACCAAAACCAGTTATGTTCAACATTTGCAATCTTCTTTCCTTCCACCCATCAGACATGTTTAATAAGAACTATTAATGACTGAATTTTGTATACTGTGTATATTAAACACCTACACACTTTCAAGACCAGTCCTGTATAGACCCTAAGTCTCTGGCCAGCCCCCTATCATTATTTACTAACATTTTAAAAATACCTTTAGAGAATACAGTACTATACAGTAGGCATTAATTTTATTTAACAAAATGATTCAATGCAATTTTTGATAAACTTGGGCACCCTTGCTCTGCGATACACAACATGCAAATAAGAGCACTTCTTTCTAAAGTTAGTGAACAGAGTGCAATCCAATCTCCAAACAGGAAAGGAACTTGCAAACTTTCAAAATTAAATAAAAACCAGCGTTAAATGTAATAAAACTCCTTTATCTGGACGAGCCCTGCTAGCTTCCTGAAGCTATCTCACCGAGATTGCTCCTAGATACTAGGTCACATCAATCATAGGACTTCTGTTTGACCTACCAGAGACTGTGGCTGGAACCTCGCCCCCCTCATAGAGGTTATTGGTACTAATGGGTTCACGATACAGTAGTTTGTAATGTTTTGATTGTTGTTTGGAATTTTTGGAGTTGTTTGGCAGTTTCGATACTTCATATTTTCTGTGTACCTTCCAACTGTCTGCAATACTTCACTGACTTCCTGGATGGCTTGCTGGTGCTTTTGTGATTTGGGCAAAGTTCTGGTTCTGGTTGCCGAAAGGCCAAACAGAATTTCCTTCACCGATGTGACCTGGTAGCAAGGAGCAAGCTCAGCAAGATAGTTTCAGGGAAGCTATAGGGGAAGGGGGGCCAGATAGCTCCTCCAGAAAAAGTGCAATTATTTTCTAAATTTAGAAAAACAGTTTATCTTAAAGTTAAAGCCGGCTTTTCAATTATAAATAATGCCTCGTCATTCCCAAACAACATTAGGCATTTCAATACTTAACCAAAGTAGCATAAGAAAATACTGCCTTCATGAAGAAAATACTTACCACTACAGTTGTGCAGCAATATCAATACACTAAACTACGTTTAGAGAAAATATGTGTTCTTATGTGATCATGTGCTTGACTAAGTACATGACTGTCATCAACAAAACTTTCAAATTTAGTTTTTTGAGAGTGTAAACTTAAATAAATTAATTAACAAAGGTAAAGAACCCATAAACTCCTCTTCAGAGTAACTTATCTAAATGTTTGTTACATTTCCAAGACAATCCATATGGCAAGCTGGCAAATCCTTTAATTCCCATGTTTGGTGACTGAGAGTTAGGCTGAGAAGCTATTCTACTCTTATAAAAGATAAGACAGACTTTACCTTTACCAAAACATCTTTTCAGATGTTGGCTGGGATTGCAAAACATTATGTAGGAAAAGTTCTGACTGACCTCTTTTTCTTTAGCTACCAACTGCTCATGTAACTTGGCAATCTCTTGTTGAAACTGATGAGCCTCAGCTTGGTCTAGATTGTCTTGACCGACACGATTTGACCTTATGTCATGCAGCTCTGACTCAAGGCCAACCTGTTTCATAAATTAGTAATTCAACTGATTATTTACTACAATGTCATATTTGCCAGATGAATGATACAAAAATTATATGCTGCACACGAATTTAATTCTGCCAGTATAAATCCAAAGAAACACAGGACTATTATAATGGACATAAGGGGGACATGAAAGACGGCCAATAATGAATATGTGAGGAGGGAATTGCTAAGAGACTAAGGACACAGGGAGCTTTGGCTGAATGTATTATGAATATAAAGTATTGAGCTTCAAATAGGCAATGAAGATAGTATGAGTGATGTGAAGGAAAGGTGAGGGAACTCAGGTCAAAAACTTTTGCAGCCCAATAATGTACAATAAGTGACAGACTGAACAAAAGGAGTGCATAAAGCTGTTTCAGGTTACGAAGGCAACAATTCCTAATTAGGTTATATGCATGGTAAGGGATGCACCGAGAAAAATCTCCAAAACATAATATTCTTGACAGCAAAGTATAATAGAGTATACTGTACATGGAACAAATATATATAGCTCTCTAAACCATGCCCCATTGCTGAGCATATTTGCTATTCTAAGTGCCAGAGTGAAAGAATGACTTAGGACTTAAAAAATCCTAATTACACAAAAATAATCATGCAATTTGTAAATATTCTAGATGCTTACTTTTTCAGCTTGAAGGGTGTCTAAAGTAGCACGCAATTCAGCTCGTTCCACTGCAAACTCTGAAGCACGAGACTCTAGCATGTCTTTCTCAGACCGCAGACTGCTATTCAGTTCTATAGATTCTGAAAGCTGTTTTCGTAACAGTACAACTTCTGATGTTAACAAAGTTCTTGATTCTTCAGCAGCATCTAGTTGAGACTAAAAGAAAAGAAATACTGTACCAAAATAGTTAATAGATTTTTTATTTAATGTTAAATTCCCAATGCTGTGAAACACCAAATCATTCAACTGAAATCCAAATCATTCTACTGTGGTCACACACCAAAAAGATTGCATGCTGAAGTCAATTACTCTGTACAATAGGCCAACTGACTCTATGAAGAGTGGTTGTATGTACGGTGCTGCCACCTGGTGGTGAACGAGGCAGATGGCCAAGTAGCCCAACTCCACTGGCACCCACTTGTAATGCCAAGGAGGGCTTGCAAAGGCTTTGAATTTTTATAAATTGACCTTCTAAAGGCCATTCCATGACAGTGAATTTTCTTTAGTGTTCCTTAACACCAACATAAACCTGCAGAGACCATATTTAAATTCCCTGCTGTGCAGATGTCAAAATGTTCCTCTGTTAGCCATTACCGATCCTATCCAACAGCATAATAGATCTTACCTAAGGGAGTAACTATGTGATTTGCTTAGAAAGGAGCTCATCATATTTACTCAATGCTTTATTTTTAACTGAAAAATTAAAAAGGCATAAAATACATAAATAAATGATAACTTATCGCATGAGCCAATAATAAAAGTACCTTATGTACAAAACTCTCTTCTCCTTCATCCTTTTTCCTGAAGGCATTTTGTAGTCTCTCCACTTCTTTCTTAAGCTCTTCAGAGTACCAGCGTTCCTCACGCAAGTTGGTAGATAATTCTGTCAATTCCTCCCGCAAAGCTTCAAGGCTGTGGCCACTTGTATCTAATAACAATTGAAAATACTGTACTTAATATCATTTGTTGATATGCATTTAATGGCACAAACATCTTTCAAAAGCACATCTTTGAGAAAATTTAGTGAAGAACAACACAAGTGTGTTTTGGCAGGAGACAGTAAGCAAGTTGTGTCAGTCTCAGTAAACTGTAAATGTGTAAAATTGTTACAAAAGAGCATGAAATAAAAAATTGGGTCAGTTACATGAGAATCTTAAGTGACAAATTTGGGTTATGTAATAACTAGTTACTGAGTAAAACAAATATCAAGTTTAGTTCTGAATACAAGCTATAAATATAAGTAGATGTACAGAGAATTTAGGTTGTAAACTACCGGTATATTGAAAAATACTTCACATGCTACCAAGTGTTTTGTGTATAAAAACATAAATGTATAAATGCTAATTTATAAAATTACTGTGCAGTATTTTATATCTGTTAAAGAAACTATTCATTCTGTGACATGCTGTATATGAATACCTTTCATCCCGTGAATAGTACTGTAATGTTTTTCTAGTTCCTGTGGAGAGTTGAGTCTAGCCTTGCAAACTGGACACAAATAGTTGGCTGATGGTTCGATGTGATCTGCCTCATAATGATCTTGGAGAAGTTCAGGAGTTGAGAAGCTCATATAACATGTTGGACATAAAAAGCCTTCCACTGCCTCTCCAGGATCTCCCTCGAGTCTCTCACCATTGCCAGCATGTTGCCCTGTCTGTTGGGGACCCGCTTCACGCACCCGTTCCCCAACCTGAAATTTCAAATTAACTTTCACATTCAATTCTGAACAAGTCTGAAATGACTAAACCTTTCAGATAAACTCCTTACCTGTATAATAAATTTTCAATTCACATGATGACCTTCTCGAAAGAAATGAAAGTACAGTAGTAGACTGATCGAATAAATTAAAAGTTTAAAAACATCATATGACAAAGATAAATACTGTAGTGAAGACAGGACATCCTTTAACTATATTTAATTATACTTAGGTAAATATATACACAGTACATACAGTATTTATATACAGTACATACATATATACATACAGTATGTATACACACAAACATACATTGTTTACTGTTTTTACACATTGATTATGGTTTTCATGCATTGTTAACTGTTTTGATATTTATAGTACTGTACAGTACTTATGTCCCAGGGAGTTTTGCCGTCTCGAGCTGAAAAGTAAGTTCGTGTGTAGACGGCTACTCACTGGAGACCTTTTTGTAACGTAAAAATTATGTCACATTTATTATAATCTAGTTTTTGGTGAGCTATGGTTTAGAATGGTTTCGTGTACAACCCGACATCAATTCCCAGGCAGGACAGAAATGGTTAGGCAGATTTCCTTTCACCTAAATGCCTGTGATCACCTAACAGTAAATAGGTACCCAAGAGTTAGGCAACTTTTGTAGGGTTGTATCCTGCGAGGGATCAGTACTTTGACCCTTGAGGGATCCTCGATACAAGCCTAAAGTATATACAGTATATATATATGCAGACTTCCTGTCTCCTCCCCCACCCCATGGCAAAATAAATTATTCAATCAATTCCATGAAAGAGTCATTCTCCCTGTTTGTAAATTATATGTACTTTACACAACACAAAAGTGGCAATATTAAAGCTATTCTCTAAACAATATGGATCCCCACCCCAACCCCACTTCCAAAGCACAAAATGCACTTCCATAATTAATCCCTCTGAAATCTAACTATGCAGTAAAAGAGTTAACACCATAATTCGTTTTGTTGGGTGACAAGCAGCCTGTGCATGTATGTATGTATGTTAGGCTGGTATCAAAGTCCCCCCCCCCCAGGTCGAACTACTGTCCCTCCCCAAGATGCAACTCCACAACAGGTGACTAACTCCCAGATACCTATTTAATGCTAGGTGTACAGAGGCATTAAGCTGAAAGGAAAAATGCCTAACCATTTCTGTTCCACTCAGGATTCCCGATTTTGAGTCGGGAAGCTACCCAACTGTAGTAAAGAGACCTTTAATGTAAGTTAAAAGTGAGTATACCCAATACTTTTACCATACCCATTTTACATACCTTATTCATGAAACTTTTGAAGGAATTCATGACTGATCTTCTCTCACCTGATGCATTTAAAAAGCCAGATCACATCCTACAAAATATAAATATATTAATATACTGTATATATGAAGAATATACTAATACATATTCTACACATAATGAGAGAAAGAGAGAGAACATATGTGAGGGGGGGATGCCAAGGGAGGGGGGTTAGAAAAGTGAAGTGGGTGAGAAAGGTGCAAGCAGATGAGAAAGATGGACAAGGGATGAGAACGGTGGAGAAGGGGGGGGGGTGAGAAAAGTGGATAAGGTTGGAAGAAAAAGCAGTGAGAAACATGGAGAAGGGCGAGAGAGGGGGATGAGAAACATGGAGAAGGGCAGGAGAGGGGGGATAAGAAACACTGAGAAGGGCAGGAGAGGGGGGATAAGAAACACTGAGAAGGGCAGGGGCAGGTCAGAAACATGGAGAAGAGTGAGAGAGGGGGGATGAGAAACATGGAGAAGGGCAGGGAGAAGGGGGTGAGAAACATGCAGAAGGGCAGGGAGAAGGGGGTGAGAAACATGCAGAAGGGCAGGGAGAAGGGGGTGAGAAACATGGAGAAGGGCGGTGAAAAAGAGGAGGGAAGGGAAGGAAAGGAAGTTAGATAGGTAAGTTAGTTAGTTAGTTAGTTAGGTTAGGTACGGTGGGTGGGGTTAGGTAGGGTGGGTGGGGTTGGGTAGGGTGGATGGGGTTAGGTAGGTTGGGTGGGGTTTGGTTTGGGTAGGTGGGTTTAGGGAGGGAGACTGGTTTGGGTAGGTGGGTTTAGGGAGGGAGACTGGTTTGGGTAGGTGGGTTTAGGGAGGGAGACTGGTTTGGGTAGGTGGGTTTAAGGAGGGAGACTGGTTTGGGTAGGTGGGTTTAGGGAGGGAGACTGGTTTGGGTAGGTGGGTTTAGGGAGGGAGACTGGTTTGGGTAGGTGGGTTTAGGGAGGGAGACTGGTTTGGGTAGGTGGGTTTAGGGAGGGAAACTGGTTTGGGTAGGTGGGTTTAGGGAGGGAAACTGGTTTGGGTAGGTGGGTTTAGGGAGGGAGACTGGTTTGGGTAGGTGGGTTTAGGGAGGGAGGCAAACTGGATTATTATTAAATACATATCACTCTGTACCTATCTTACAATCAATCCAACCTATTCTCAAACTACAATATCACATACTCTATCATCCAATCACATACTCTGATATGAACAAAGGTACAACCTTCTTATCACCCAAATAACTTCTATCCATTCCTGACCATATAACTATCCTTTACAAACCTTACCACCACTTGAAGTTTTCACCATTCTCCTATTTACTTTTCTTATTAAGATGTGCTTCACTTACACCTGCTGCAACTACCTTTCAATTTAATCAAATCATAGCATCAACTTCCTTGTCAAAAAGCATGCTTATGGTATTAGATACAGAAATGCATGTTTTCTTCTACAAGTTGCAAGACAATGTTTGCTACAGAATCATTGATTACCTTCCTTAGTTTAACTAAAGCTGACCTTATCAAACGTCATAAAAGGGCTTATTTCCTCTTGGACATTTTGTATTGCCTGTGAAGGAGGTATTAAGATGACTGTGAATACTAATCAGGCTTGTGTATCAATGAGCATCACTCACATTATAAGATTAAACAAATTTATAAAAAAAATCTAGATTTTCTCAAGGAATAGTTCGTCTATTCTCAAAAGCACCAGTCAACTGTAATATAATTAAGTATTATTACATATCCAGAGCGTGTGATAAGTGAGAGGCAGTGGTGGGTGTAACCAGAGCAACACCGCCTCCCCCACACTACACTACGCCACACCACACTACACCACACTGGTATAGTGCTCATGAACGCTTCCTTCCCTACAATGAGTTCAAGCCGTGGCCTTACATTATATATATGATGCCGGTGACGAGCAAAAGGCAGAATATAACGCGAGACTAGGCTGGTACAGGCTAGCTTCTCAACATAAACAAACCTTTCCTTATAATCTGGGTGTAGGTATCTCTTCACGAAAAGAAAGATTGATATATTATAGAAACATTAGCAAAATATAATTGCCACAGTTATATTATAAAATTATGGCAACTAATATGCTTAAAATACTAGTACTGTATAAGATAACAATTAAATTCAAACAAATATATTGTAGTAACTAGTGCCAAGATGTCTACGACAAACCGATGAGCTAAAAGTGCTGTGTGTTACGCCCTTCATGGCTTTTAACTATAATACATACATTAATTTTGTTTAACTTATGTATCATATAAATCGAAAAAAATCCATTATTGCTCACTATAAAAATACTAATATCATATTTCATGCAAAAAAACACAATAAGGGATAGATATAATATAACAGTCGAGAGGCTAATCGCTGCCACAGACCTCTCCTTGTAATTATTCCTATATCAACTTATATCGCACATTCTAACTAGTCAAAAGTAAAAGAGGAGAATTAGTTAGTGTAGAGAAGAGTGAGTGGGTGGGGAAGAGGAGGCTAGAGGGGGGCTGAGAAGTGTGGTGTGCGCAGGTCTGACGGCCATCTTGAGTCTGTGTAGCTTTGTTAGTGGTGGTAGGAGGATGTGTCCGGCTCCCCGCTCCTCCTGACGTTCATGGCTCTCCTTGCCTCCCGCCGACATTATATGGAGCGCCTGTGTCACTCCCACGCGTTATTTGAAGCCTTGGTAGCGAGTCGCGGGGCAGCAGGGCGCGGCGGCGAGATAAAGTGTGATTAGTGGCGTGTGTGTGTGTGTTAAGGTGACAAGTGAGTGTAAACAAAGTGTGTAGCCCACCTGGATTAGGGCATCTTCCCTTCCTCCTCTCTCTCCCCATCTCTCCTGCACCTCCGTCAGGAACCATGGGCTCCAGGAACATACCCACTGATAAGGTAGGTCCTGCCCGCCACAACCACTCGCTCTACAGCTTGGTAATGGTGAAATATGGGCACAACTCTCGCGCCTGTCTCACGTATTGATGGGATAAAGGAGCCTTTATTGATGTCCTGGGGAAGGGGGAGGGTGAGGCCAGATGGGTCTTGATGGGCACTATTGACACTGTGAACAGTAAGGGAGACATCTCCTGTCCATGAGGCTAACCATAGCCTGTGCTTCTTGCCCCATTCCTGTGCCAGGTAAGTTACGGGCTCACCATAGCCCGTGCTTCTTGCCCAGCTCCTGTGCCAGGTAAGTTACGGGCTCACCATAGCCCGTGCTACTTGCCCCGCTCCTGTGCCAGGTAAGTTACGGGCTCACAATAGCCCGTGCTACTTGGAACTTGTTCCGAGTAGCTGAATCTATAACGACGACGACATGGTGAACAGTTTTGCTCGACGTGTTTGTGCTTTTGTGATGAGTATTATGTCAGTCATTCTTGTAAGGTTTTGTATTGTGTCAATGGAGTTATTATATTAGAATTTTTATTTATTTTTTTGGAGTGGAGTTCCCTTGCACAGCAGTTTGCTAAGCAAATGAATGTTGTGTTGTGTGTGTAGTTGAGGGCTAATAGCCACACAAGAGAAGGAACGCCGTTAAGACGCCTGCTCCTGTGGTCTTGTTGGGTCCTGTTTACACTTGGTATATTTATATTTGTATTGGTTACTTTGTAAGCTCTTTATATACACACACACTGGCGAGTTCTGGAACTGAGTTTATTGACTGTATTTTGCAACTGTAACTCCCACATTACACTGTGCTTCACATTCCTGACATATAAATATATAAATAAATAAATAATAAATGTTTATTCAGGTAAAGTACATACATACAAGAGGTTTTACAAAAACTGATAGATTTATAGGTAAGAGCTAGTACATATAATGCCTAAAGCCACTATTCCCCAAAGCGTTTCGGGCAGTTTATGTTGGATTAGGTTTGGTCTAAAGGTTCTTAGCCATTTGTAAACCATCTGTTGTATAGTGTGTTCTGTAGGCTCTCCATCTGTCAAAATTACCTCTAAAGCTTTCTCATATATTTGTCTGTGACGAGTTTCACTTGTCTACTGCTCTATTCACAAGACAGTGTTTACCTAGTCTGCTCACTCTAACCTAAATACTGTATGGTGTGTTTTTTTCAATTTGAATGTACACTATTGACTTTTGTTGTTTGAACATTTCCAACACTATAAATCATTTATATATTTGTAAAGTTTTTCATACCTACACTTTATCCATGACATAAAACTGAGTATATTGGCATTACTCTTAATTTGTCTTTGTTAGAGATTTTATGCTGAGTTAAGTTCTTCATCCTTTGTATGTCTTGGATACAGAAGGTCTTAAGTATATCTTGAGGTTATCTTGAGATGATTTCGGGGCTTTAGTGTCCCCGTGGCCCGGTCCTCGGTCAGGCCTCCACCCCCAGGAAGCAGCGCGTGACACCTGACTAACACCCAGGTACCTATTTACTGCTAGGTAACAGGGGCATGGGGTGAAAGAAACTCTGCCCATTGTTTCTCGCCGGCGCCCGGGATCGAACCCGGGACCACAGGATCACAGTCCAGCGTGCTGTCCGCTCGGCCGACCGGCTCCCCTATCCATTGTATCCGTTGTATGGTGACTAAACTGCACAGCATTAATGTGAGGTTTCACTAGAGAACAGTTAAGCTGTAGGGAACACTAGTACTGTACAGTATACTGTACCTCTTGCTAACATTTGTAGGTATAGGATAAAAACCCACACTTAAGTGCTTGTGAAATTTATGTAAAGATTTATACCAAAATATTCCTTGTGAAAGGAATCATTCAGAACCTTGTATACAACATATGTCGGACCAATGCTGGGGTATGCATTCCGTCCTAACTACATTATCAGACCTTAACAAAGCACTTAGGAGAGTGCAAAAGTCTTGGTGTAATTCTTTACATAAAGTTCACAAATACATAAGGGTGGGTTTTTATCCTATGCTGTTATGTGTGTGAGAAGACATTACCATTACTTATTTGTAAGTAATATACAGTTCTTTACACAAGGTAAAAACTATGTAGGTTATTGTATTACCTAGGTTTTTTTTTTATTGCCAGATCCCTTTGGGATTTGAATTATCAGTAAGTTACTATATATCTTCATTTTCAAGTTAAGTTTTAATAGCCTACCATTTTTGCTCTCTCAAGCTTACCAACTTGTATGTATAGCTTGTATTTAATTGGATTTGACATCTGTTTGTCCAAACCTAAAGCTAATTACACCTAAGGTCCTCTTGAAGTTCCCTGGTATCTTTTAACTGCCACTACAGTACAGGTACTTGTATTTGTAGAGGCCTCCATTATCTTATATTTTATTAATATTTATTAATAAAGTAGAATAATGATAAAAATAAAGTACTGTACTCTATACCAATTGTCTGTGTGTATACTGTTCAATATTATGAAATTAAATGTTCCAGGATAAATTGCTTGGATATCATATAACACTATTTTTCTCCTGTGAATCTGGATACACAGGATAAAGTTCTTGGATGTAGTTCTTGGATGATGTATGTGGACCAATCAGTTCACACAAGTCAAGCTTGGCCCCATGCTGGCATAAGGAGTAGGGAAAACTTGCAGAACCCCCACTCCAGGTACAACCTAGGTATAGTGGAGGCATAGTGACAATTAGATGAGCCTCTCTTTGCCTGCTTAACTTGTGCTTTCCAGCAGACACTGGATGAAGTTACTAAAACAAGAATTTATTTGACATTTTGGTGGACCTCCCAATGCACAAATGCTACAATGTTTTAGGGTCGACCCAGGCGCTGTCGTGTACCTTATCTAGTTGGATGTTTAAATAAATAAGGCATTTTTCTTTTAAAATTGTTAAATTCCAAACCATGTAAATTTCGTAAAACACACCAAAAATACACAAACAATACTGTAGGCTCACCAGAAACCAAAATAAACTCTTGTACCTTCATATAGAAAAATGCATAAAATAATATCAGCCAATCGAGTATAAATATCGTATCTCTTTGGATGCCTGAGCTTGGTGGTTCTTGCAAAAGTTGTCATGGGAAACTTGAATTTTTTTGAGTGCCAGATGCCTGTACATGATTTTCAGTACTTAGTGTCAAAAATCCTGCTTCACATAAGTAAATTATGCTAAAAAATATTGCTGTCTTTCATCTTGTCACTGACCTCAGTTTGGTACCCCCTGCAATAGTACAGTGGATTCCTGTAAAAAGTATGGATATAGGTTACTTTGGCTTAAAGTACATTATGAACTATTGAAGACAGTGATGATACTGTACTTGAAGTCAAAGATGTAACGAGATGGTAATACATTCTTCGATACCATAGTGTGATATCTTAGGGTGAAATTAATAAAATATTGATTTAAGTAAAGATCATAATGAGTAGGCCTTACATCTTAACCTAATACTATATTGACTTAAGCTATCAATCTCACAAAAAAAAATTGTAAGGTAGGTTTCACCAGTATAATCAATGCTATCACTTTATATTGTAGTTATTATGTCGAACTCAAATTCTGCTACAGTGTACCTATTAATATACTGGAGGGCCAGGTCCCAAATGTACACAGTAAAATAACAACATACTGGAGTGAATGACATGGAAGAAAATGCAGAATAGAACCAGTGAAGAACAGAGGTGCCATAGACACAATCAAAGAATACTGTATAAACATCAGAGGTCCACAGTTGTTCAACATCCTCTTAGCAAGTATAAGAAATATTACCAGAACAAACATGGACATCTTCAAGAGAAAACTACTGAAAATAGTTTCCTTCAAGAAGTGCCAGACCAACCAAGGTGTGGTGGATGTGTGGGCCTGCGGGCCGCTCCAAGCAACAGCCTGTTTGAACCAAGCTCTCACGAGTCAAACTGGCCCTGGGCCAGGCTGAGGGGTAGAACAACTTTCAGAACCCCATCCTGTTTAATACTTTTAATTTTATTAGTTACATTAAGGACCTGCCCAAAATGCTATGTGGCTTTGCAATAATGTAATGCTCAAACACCATTGTTATGTACTCTCTCAACCCAATGTACCTTTTATAGACGGAAAAGGTGGTTGGCAGAATAGGGATCGAAACAGCATCATGGATCACCCCTTATGATCGATTGGAAACATAGGTGGTGCTGAGCATTTTTTCCTCCTATTGCATGTGGCTCACTGACTGTCCTTGAATGAAATTTTTTATTTTCTTGTGAACTATCTAAATTGTTCTTACATTAGAAGTAAGTCTGGAGGACAATAGGCAGTTGTATGGAAAGTGAGAGTAGGTAGGATTGCAATACAATATCCTCCCAGCAAACATTAGAAATATTGTCAGAACAAATGTGGACTTATTCAAGAATCAATTAGATAAGTTTTTGCAAGAAGTGCCTGATCAACCAGGCTGTAGTGGATATGTGGTTCTATGGGTCGCTGTAAGCAACAGCCTGTTGGACCAAGTTATCACAAGTCAAGCCGGGCCCCAGGCTGGGCTTGGGAAGTAGAACAACTCCTGGGACCCTCTCCAGGCAAAATCCGGGTACACTAAATTCAAAATTGAACACTAAAGAGTTTCTCAACTTTTGAAAATCACTGCATACATTTTGGATACTAGGCATGTGCTCATAAATAAGTTCTACACACTAGACCTATGTTCATTCTAGGTTCCTACATACATGCCATAATTTTACTAAACAAATTTGCTACAGTATTAATATACCGCATATATTCAGCTATCTTAGTACTAAATACATATATTCAGTACTAAACAGTTGTATTCAAACACTGTAATTAGAGCTGATGAATACAAGATACATATAATGCCATGGACAATCATGCTAGTGTTTAGGGCTTCTGCGAGTGACCCAGGCATTATACTATGCCGTGGCCTATTGCTATGCAGTGTAAGACTGCTAAGACGTTAGACTAATATGCTCCTGCCTTTACTGTTCGCTGTAGTCGGAAAATTTGGGTGTGGTATTCCTCCATACTTGGGTAGGGTGACTTGTAATGAGTCGACAATTCTTGGAGAGAATGTGTGTGTAACTCAATCGTCGCCAGTCATTTCGATTTTTGCCGTCTGCTATTGATCGCGTGGTCGGGACAAGACGGCACCACCGACCGAGTTATTTCCAATTCGCGTAAGACCCTCAAGCCTCTTTTATTAGTGTTATGAGTTAGGAAGGATCAGGAGTCGCGCGCTGACTGGTCGACAGGCTACTAGCTCTGTAGGCCTATCAAATGGCACGTTGCTAGATTCGTGTTCGAGACTATGAACCCTAAATAGCATTTCTGCAAGCGAGGTTATTCTTCCAACATTTCATTTCTGCTGTATTTGAAACTACGTTTGTTTGCCTGTTGTGATACACTCGTATGGTAATATTATTTGGAGTTGTTATTGTTTTTCAAGTATTAAATTTGGCTAGTAGTTTTTGTCGAACAGGGAATCATAGAGCTTGGCGGGTCGTGAGTTCCCTAACACCTTACAGCCCTGATTTAACATCCTGGTCTCATTGTGCAGGTAGCACTCAAGAATTACAGATATAGTTTTTCACGTTAAGACAGCGTCAATTTGCTCTCCTCGTAGTAGGCTTACTGTGACTAACTGGAAGTGTTGAGGGTAAAGTGAAGCCATAATTGAACCCAGTAGGCCTAATTGTGAGAGGTAATTTAGTGCTGTGAAAGGAAAGTATGTCATCAGGAAGTTGCCCTTTAAGACAAAAAAGGGGGGGGGATGGCTATGGGTGGCTGACCCCTGGTGAGTCATCTGCGTGCTACAGCTTGACTCATTCTGCCCGTGTCACTTTCACATGACTCGCTTTCTTCTGTCAATCACCGTCTTGTTGCGTGACACATTGCCTTTACACTTTAGTTTCCGTATAATCTACACAAATCCGGAAAGTGCACGTGTCAAGAGGGCCGAAATACAAGCGATTTAACTGTAGCCTAGACTACGGGTTCACTGTTTGGCGTGTTAATTAGCAGTTACTCCATGTCGCGACGGTCATTAGGTGAGGCTTATTAGCAGGCTTATTGCTAGTCGTCTTGGACGAGCCCTGCTGCAGGGTGAGCTTGTGCTCTGGAAAGTCTCCCTCCAAGGACAACGAGAGAATGTCAGCCTAAAGCTGTAGGCCAGACGCTTGGGGGGGCCTAGCCTCATCTAACTTTGCAGGGTGAATAGTCTGGGGTACGGGGATGGACATAGGCTGGTCGGGGTTTGTCCTATTAAGAGTGAGTCCGGCCTAAAAGTGGGGGAAGAGACCCGGGCACAGCCGGGCACCTCTCTAAATAAATGCATAAGTGAAACAGCTCGTTTCATTGACTTATCCTCTATGGTAAAATAGATAGGCTGTATCTTTTTAAAACTGGACTCGGTTGTACTATCATCTTCTTGAGGTTATCTTGAGATGATTTCGGGGCTTTAGTGTCCCCGCAGCCCGGTCCTCGACCAGGCCTCCACCCCCAGGAAGCAGCCCGTGACAGCTGACTAACACCCAGGTACCTATTTTACTGCTAGGTAACAGGGGCATAGGGTGAAAGAAACTCTGCCCATTGTTTCTCGCCGGCGCCTGGGATCGAACCCGGGACCACAGGATCACAAGTCCAGCGTGCTGTCCGCTCGGCCGACCGGCTCCCAGGTATGGTAGATAATCTGTGTCTTTTTAGAACTGGACTCGATTGTACTATCATTGTTTAACATAAAGTCGGCTTGGCCCAGCTCTTGATTTAATATGATTAAGGTTAGGGGTATGACTTTATGGTTGAGTGTTTAAGCATGCCAGGCCGTGTTTGAGACAGGCACCTTCATGCCCGTAACTGGACCAAGTTATCACAAGTCAAGCCGGGCCCCCCAGGCGGGTGTCTGGGAGTAGAAGAACTCCGGAGACCCTTTCCAGGTAAGCTCCAGGTACACTAAATTCAAAATTGAACATGAAAGTGTTTCTCAACTTTTGTAAATCGCTGCACACATTTTGATACTAGGCATGTGCTCAGAAACAAGTTCTGAGCTCTATGACGTGTCGTGCTCCGTGATGCTTCCTGATGAACTGGGTTGGTCTTGTAATGCGTTTCTTCTCCCTATTTAGGCTAAGGTCTGTAAACAGCTAGTAAACTCAGGTATACAGGTTAGTATAGCTGAGGTGTACAGGGTGTGGCTAGTATACTCGAGGTATACAGGGTGTGGCCTGGCCTTCCATGGTCATAGCTACTAGTTCTCTCACTCTTGCGTCATGTCCACTGTACACAACCCACGTTTCCCCGTGTTGATACACTGCTCGTATTATTTAGTTTTGTTATTCTCTTGTTTGAGAGTGTTATTGAATATTGTTTTGGTATCTATTAATTAAAACACACGGAGGCCACTGTGATATTAGCAGGGCTATATATTTGTTTGGCGAGATATTACAATTGAAGTTAGGCTTACCTAATGGCGGCACCAATGAGCTCAACCCCGACACGCACAACTAAGTCGGTACCTTGAGGTGGTTCCTAACTTCCTAGGACCAGTGTGTCCACGCGGCTGGTAGGGGGATATGTGGACCTGCTTTCTTGAAGTAACAGCTTGTTGGGCCAAGTGATCACAAGTCGAGTCTGGCTCCAAGCCGGGCCCAGGGAGTAGAACTCCTGGAAACAGAACTCCTTTCTTGCCTTTGAGGTAAACAAAGTCATTGCCAGACTGGTGGCTTTATTGATCAAATAATTACAGTGTAGTAATAATCTGCAATAATACAAGCCATGAGAAGTTCCGGATCAGCCGGGCTGTGGTGGGTGTGTGGTGGGTATGTGGGCCTGCGGGCCGCTCCAAGCAACAGCCTGGTGGACCAAACTCTCACAAGTCGAGCCTGGCCTCGGGCCGGGCTTGGGGGAGTAGAACAACTCCCAGAACCCCATCAAGCAGGTATCATATACTAATCAATACACACACACTGTTTACCTTCATGTGTATGCTTCACTGTATATATAACCAGTAGTAGTTTAACAACCAGTAGTAGTTTAACAACCAGTAGTAGTTTAACAACCAGTAGTAGTTTAACAACCAGTAGTAGTTTAACAACCAGTAGTAGTTTAACAACCAGTAGTAGTTTAACAACCAGTAGTAGTTTAACAACCAGTAGTAGTTTAACAATAAGCAAGTAGTTTAACATAGCAAGTAGTTTAACAAGAGCAAGTAGTTTTAACAACCAAGTAGTTTTACAATAAGCAATACAGTAAACAATCCAGTTGTTAGCACTGTCTATAACGATAAGCAACTGTCTATGCCTAAAGCGAGGGCAAACAGAAATTCAACTTTAAATGACATTCTACCAACCTGTATAACCGATCAAAACATTAATGGTGGAGCAGTCGGTCCAGCCTGTTACAATTATTACCTCCGCCCCCGAACAGAGTTGGGGGGGGCGGGGAACGTAGGTATTCACTTAGTTGTATTTACGGGGGTTGAGCTTGCTCTTTCGGCCCCGCCTCTCAACTGTCAATCAACTGTTTACTAACTACACTAACTACTTTTTTTCACCTAAACCACACACCACCACCAGGAAGCAGCCCGTGACAGCTGACTAACTCCCAGGTACCTATTTACTGCTAGTAACAGGGGCATTCAGGGTGAAAGAAACTTTGCCCCATTGTTTCTGCCGGGTGCGGGAATCGACCCGCGCCACAGAATTACGAATCCTGCACGCTATCCACTACACCTCTGAAGTAAATAACGTTAATGGTCGGCAATATATGTCAGTGGAGGGTAGGCCTATTTACATTACCCATTCATATACGCTATCTTGAGGTTATCTTGAGATGATTTCGGGGCTTTTTAGTGTCCCCGCGGCCCGGTCCTCGACCAGGCCTCCACCCCCAGGAAGCAGCCCGTGACAGCTGACTAACACCCAGGTACCTATTTTACTGCTAGGTAACAGGGGCATAGGGTGAAAGAAACTCTGCCCATTGTTTCTCGCCGGCGCCGGGATGGAACCCAGGACCACAGGATCACAAGTCCAGCGTGCTGTCCGCTCGGCCGACCGCTCCCTAGACGCTGGCTAGGCTTGTTTCCTCGAACTGTTGCTTGATACGTTCCAATGAGTTTGCTTTTGTTATTACTTTGTAATTATACTCGAGAGTGAAAGTTTGCTTTGTAATTATACTCGAGAGTGAAAGTTTACTTTTTAATTATACTCGAGAGTGAAAGTTTACTTTGTAATTATACTCGAGAGTGAAAGTTTGCTTTGTAATTATACTCGAGAGTGAAAGTTTACTTTGTAATTATACTCGAGAGTGAAAGTTACTTTGTGATTATCGAGTGAAAGTTTACTTTGTAATTATCTCGAGAGTGAAAGTTTACTTTGTAATTATACTCGAGAGTGAAAGTTTACTTTGTAATATAATCGAGTGAAAGTTTACTTTGTAATTATTCTCGAGAGGAAAGTTTACTTTGTAATTATACTCGAGAGTGAAAGTTTACTTGTAATTATACTCGAGTGAAAGTTTACTTTGGAATTATACTCGAGAGTGAAAGTGTACTTTGTAATTATACTCGAGAGTGAAAGTTTACTTTGAATTATACTCGAGTGAAAGTTTACTTTGTAATTATACTCGAGAGTGAAAGTTTACTTTGTAATTATACTCGAGAGTGAAAGTTTACTTTGTAATTATACTCGAGTGAAAGTGTACTTTGTAATTATACTAGAGTGAAAGTGTACTTTGTAATTATACTAGAGTGAAAGTGTACTTTGTAATTATACGCGAGTGAAAGTTTACTTTGTAATTATACTCGAGAGTGAAAGTTTACTTTATAATTATACTCGAGAGTGAAAGTTTACTTTGTAATTATACTCGAGAGTGAAAGTTTACTTTGTAATTATACTCGAGAGTGAAAGTATCTAATAGGTTAGATATGCAACCCTGTTTACGAACCCATGTTTATTTTCTTAATCTAAAATTATTCAAATTGAATCCAGTTTTTCATGTGGACCCTTGCTTTATTATTTTGCACCGAAGGCCACTAGACTAATACAGTTCATTGAATGACGTCTCATTATGTTGAGTGTCGGTTTTAATTTTGCCACGATGATGCTAATGAGTGTCCTAAGCCTAAATATGAACAGCACGAGGAACTACCAGGATCACCATGCTGTAGATCACGTCAGCAGAGCAAACTGCGCGGGATATTTGGCCACTACTCCTCCTCCTCCCACGGGTGGGTATGTGGTGAGTAATAAATGACTGAACTAACTGCTCGCTCTCAAGGCGAGAGTTGGTGTGCGGAGAGTTATAAACAAAGAGTTTATTCTAACACAGTTTAATTTACTGGACGGAGTCCAATATCACCTACTAGTTGTTAGCTAAATATTTTCGGATGCACAATCATGATGGTCAAACTTTCGGGAAGTCAAATTTAATATAAATATCTCTAAGTATCAGATTTATTTTATTACATTGAACATAAGAACAAAGGTAACTGCAGAAGGCCTATTGGCCCATACGAGGCAGCTCCTATTTATAACCACCCAATCCCACTCATATACATGTCCAACCCACGCTTATAACAATCAAGGGACTCCCCACCTCCACCACGTTAGTATAGAGCCTATACCAATACATCCTCTAGAAGCCTTATATCCTAGCTAGGCCTACCTTCAAGTAGTTGGTGCATACACTGTACCATTATTAGCGGAAAAATAGCTACACTAAACAGTCAATGAGAATAATGTTTGGTTATTTTCTATAAAAAAGGCAATGCAAATATCAGGACTGTCTAGGCCTTACAAGCACTAAAATGAGATATTAAAATTTTGTCAATAAAAAAATATTTCAATATTTTGGAAACTGACATTTTCAACTCAAATTACTTCGTACAATACAAACGTCTCGGATCTAATGTGGCATAGGCTTAGTCTCACGCCCAGTTCATGAAATTCTAGTTGTGGTCCTGACTCAGAGCTAACTTCTGCAGTACAAACCTAGATGTTAACTACATTTTTCTCTCATCTGATCAATGACAATGCAGCTGCATTCCATGATGTAGTAGTACAGCAGATGTTGCGTCAGCTGATGTTCAAATGCAATGTAAGAGCCAGTAATCTTCCTTGGATCCTTGAAACCAAGGAAAGGTTGCTCCTTGCCTCGACGTCTCACTGATTAAGGAGATTTGCCACGATACTTCTTAATCTTGACATCTTGAGCGAGACCAGCTTACATATTTAAAGGTGATTGTAAAGGCATGCGGGTGCCATTGATGACTCGACTACACCACAACACACTTTTCCAGTGATACACGTCATTCTTAGTTACACACTCCCTTGCTAAGAGTGAAATGCCTTTAGGAACACCACGGACTCTTTGAGAATAGTTCCATAATCTTGCTAAAGATTGTGTTAACTTTCCTGGTGACACACCATCAACAATGTCGTAATTGGAAGATGCCTCAGGGTACTGTTGAATGTAACTCCTCCTCTCCTTGGCTGGACGTCATGTTGGTTCCTAAAGTCTAATTCAACAAACAGGTTCTCCTATTACAGCGTCAAGCTCTCTTCTGATTGGTAATTTTTGACTCCCTCTTCCAATCTCGGCTTGCTTTAGCTTAGTGTTTCTTGTTTCTGTTGGCGTACACCAGTGATTCCAAACCAGTGGGTCGCGGAACCTAAATTCTGAGAATTAATATATCTGATTCATCAAGAATTAGCAAGTGGCGAGTGACCCGGTGAGGATTTTTTTTCAATCATGAAAATTTGGCAGGAGGCTCATTGGACCATTTTAATACTGTATTAGAAAGTAGGTCCACGGGTCCAAAAAGCTTGGGAACTATTAGTTTAGATAATATGTAATACAACAACGAGGGTAATATTTGAGCACCCTGAACGTCCGAGAGGATCCCAGACGCGCCTTACTGCATGGGGGAATTGTGTAAAAACCTGGTTTGTGTCTCGGAGAGGCTGCAGGATCCGTGGTAGGTCAAGTTGATTTCCCGGTTGCAATTCTCGTACCATGTTGTAGCTCAGTCGATTTAAAGCTCGTCTGGGATCCTCTCGGACGTAGGTTCGAACCGTCGTCACGGCCCTTGTGGATTTGTTCATTTGATGCATGACGCTATTGTGATTTGTGTGTAAAGAACGGTGTTGTTGGATTAGCGTTATCTTTTCGTGGTGTCCTTACTTTGTACTGTATTTTTAGGAGGTGGGATTGAGCGGGAGTGTTTAAGAGGAGAGGCGTCATGTGAGCGTGACAATGCAGGTGTGGATGGCACGGACTTAAGACGTTGGTGCCGGTTCCTTCACCGTGAGACCGGAAGCCAGTGTTGTAAATGTGGGCGCGGACTTCCGAGGTGAGTGTACCCTGCCTGCTGCTGCTTCCCCATGGTGGTGGCGGCAGCAGCAGCAGCAGCGTGTTCACGCTTGCCCTAACTGTATACTTTTTTGTTTTAATCGGGTTTATGGTCAACGACTTAACGATAATCAATGATATCGCTGCGTGCAGATTACAAGGGGAGGGGGGGGGGGAGTTGCTAGCCTAGTGCTTTGGTCTCAACACTTACTCAACCTATTAACCATCTGACGTGACTTAGTAAATAATTATTTCTGTATTGACCTATGGGTTTAAACTACACCTTGCAATTTCAGTGTATTATGTTAAGGTAAATTGCGTATGTAGTATATATTCTAGTGGACAATGATCGCTCTTGAATGATTAGTAAACATCTGTATTGCCTTCTAAGGAACGGTACGTTGGGACACCGTACACTATTGACATTGGGAATGATAGGGTCGTGCGAGAAACTCATTAGGCTAGTTATCTAGTTATCGTCTAATTCACTGATGCATGCACAATATTTCAAAAGGCCCAGAGTAATCATATTTTTGTCCGAACACTCGATTTTTCTCGATATTTAGGATGTGGTGGTGCTTTTTTTCCATGTAAAATGTAGGTAAGAAATCAGATAAATCTGCAGGCTTGGTGACTGCGGAATATCATGCCTTGATGCAGAGGAGCTTGGAGTACGAGCAGCTGCAGGGAATGCTAAAGCTGAATAAGGAACGAAGCGCTGCTTTAAACCCCAGCCGGGGGCGGGAGGTGGGGAGAGGAGCAGTTTTTGTTGGACAGGGGAAGTGGTATTGCCTGTTTCAAGCACAGGTCACTCTACTCACCTATGTGTACTCACCAATTTGTGCCTGCAGGATCGGGCACGTTGTCCTCGCCTTTCTAGCCGTCGGTTGATTAAAGCAATGACGCCTGGCCTTAAAAACACCTCTCATAGCCTTCCCGGTTTGGTGCCTTCTATTGATAATTACTTACTTAAAAACACCTCAAAGTAACCTGTCCTATTTCTCATTATATCTACTTTTAAAATTATGAATGGTGTGTGTGAATTTGGCAAAATCATTAAACAAGTGTGATCGTGATGTTATTGTACACAAAGGGAATTACTAGGAAAGTAGAAACAACTTTAAATTTAATATTTCTTATTGAACAGAACTCGGTGTTTAATAGTAAACAATGGAAAATCCTGATTATGCACTGCGAAAAGCTCAGTCCCTTATGGTACTGAGCTTGCTACAGCATTGTATCTTATCCTTAAATTGGACACAAACACTGAGAACACTATAGAACTATAGTACCGTATCATCCTCTGCAGATGACACCGGGATTTTTATGAGTAGAGAATATAGAGGACACAGGCAATCTCCCAAATTATGTAAATCACGTCTTTCAATGTGCCAGAAAAATACGGTAATGTTTAATGGAAGTAAGTTCTGTCTGCACTGATGGAAAAAAAATACTAAATCGAAAACCACATAAAAAAACGTGGTCAAGTCACACCATAGAACGAAAAAGCTATATAAAAGATTTGAGTACTCATGTCAGTAGACCATACTTATAAAGAACCGGGCCGCAGGGATATTGATGTCCGGAAGCAACCAACCAACACCGGGTCGCTGATGCAATTGCAAGAAAAATTGCAAGTTGGATAACAATAACCTTTCAAACAAAAGATGCCGGACCAGTGATATTGTTCAAGACACTTGTGCTCTCTACTGTAGGGTAGAATAGTGTTGCACAATGAACAGCCCCCGTTCACAGCTAGAGAAATTGCTGACCTGGAGAACGTCTGAAGATCTTGTACCGGCCCAATCAACTAGGTTGTTGTATTTTTCGTTTTGTTTTGCCCCAGACCTCATTGTCATGGGGCGAAATTGTATTACAGTAGGTGCTTTATTCAGAGCAACAACGTTGTTGGAGGTTATCTTGAGATGATTTCGGGGCTTTTTTTAGTGTCCCGCGGCCCGGTCCTTGATCAGGCCTCCACCCCCAGGAAGCAGCCCGTGACAGCTGACTAACTCCCAGGTACCTATTTTACTGCTATGTAACAGGGGCATAGGGTGAAAGAAACTCTGCCCATTGTTTCTCGCTGGCGCCTGGGATCGAACCCAGGACCACAGGATCACAAGTCCAGCGTGCTGTCCGCTCGGTCGACCGGCTCCTTGGAGGGTTTCAATCGTGACACTAAATTTCCCCCGATACCCGATTTCATTAATAATGCGGAAATAACTATTGAACTTAAAAGCAACATTTAAATTAGTATAAAGATTTCATTTAACATACGTTTCCGTGAGCTTAAACCTGCCTAATCTATAGATACATGTATGGACAATTTCTACACGAGTAGTGACCTCTGGACTTCAGTAAGGGTCAGGTGTTAACACTGCTTAAAGCTTCTTAGGCTGAGAAGTGAAATGTATCTAGATGGCCATACGAGAGGATAAGGGTCAGGTGCTGGGGAGGGCAGATTAAGGGAGGCGGCTGCTTGCCTCGGGCAGGAGGCTGTAAGTGGTGGTGGTAATGGGAGAGGAGGGAGGGTAACGGGGGAACAGAGAAGAGTAATGTTAGTAAATGGGGGGGGGGGGTAGAAATAGCCTAAGCTACTTTGGGATGTATTTTTTTTCTTGTCTCTAAACACACTTAAACTTGAATGTTAGTAACAACACCAATCTAATTATACATGATTCATCCTTTGACCTTTAGTTTCCTTTCATTTCTTGTTAATTTTAGTTTCCATTGCCAATTCAGTTCAGCTAACATTTGTAGCATCAATTTTATAAAATTCAATATAGTTAGATTTTAGGTTAGTAGGCCAAAGGTAAAATAATTGCATGCAAGTCTCTCTGGCCTGTATGCTATATACAGTGATGATATATGAGGCTATATACAGTGATGATATGTGAGGCTATATACAGTGATGATATGCTATATTCAGTGATGATATATGAGGCTATATACAGTGATGATATGTGAGGCTATATACAGTGATAATATGCTATATTCAGTGATGATATATGAGGCTATATACAACTCCCGAGGGAATTAGCTGAGAGAGGTGGCCAGGTATGCTATAGCCTGGGGCTGTGGCCATCCCAACTCCCCTAACCACACTATAGCATAAGCCTAATACTGCAGCAGTTTAAGATTACTTTCGCATTCATTCAGGCTCTTTATTTAGAGTTAATTGATCAACATGTTTCAAAAGTTTATCTTTCTACGAGCAGATCCACAAAGGGCCGTGTATGAGGGTGCGTAAAAAAGAAAGTACTTTTTGTAATTATTTGGTGGAGAGTACCAATATGGCGTGATTTGGAAGGCTTCGAAACAATTGTTTTCTGCTGTATTCACCCCTGTGAATTGAACATGTCCCCCCCCCCCCTCTAAAACGATAGTGTTTTTGTAATTATTTGGTGAAAAGTCCCAATACGACATAATGGACCACCGGATAGTATATTTTTTTTACTATTAATTTTATAGACCAGAAAAATAAAGCTGAATATCAAAGTTAAATATTCCGTAGCCAGGCTGATCATTGGAACCGCTTTACCTTGAGAACAGCCTGATTAAGGTACGATCGAACGATTAAGGTATTATCGAACACCTGCCGATAAAGTGGGCAGGTGTTCTCTCGCCGCCTGCTCCCAGCTACCTTGCCTTGAGGTTACCTTGAGGTGCTTCCGGGGCTTAGCGTCCCCGCGGCCCGGTCGTCGACCAGGCCTCCTGGTTGCTGGACTGATCAACCAGGCTGTTTGACGCGGCTGCTCGCAGCCTGACGTATGAGTCACAGCCTGGTTGATCATCAGGTATCAGGCCCGGTCACTCTTGGCGCACGGCTCCTGTCTCGCCACATGCTTGCTTCCATTGTTTTCAACTGCACAGTCCACTACGGGCTCACCATAGCCCGTGCTACCTGGAATTTTTTGTTCCAGGTAGCGAATCTTAAACAACAACAACATTCAACTGCATATATTTTGTTCGTGCGATTGTATAGTTTGAGGCGCGTGTTGCTATCCTTCCTTATGATTTGTTGATCATCAGCGACGTATTAATCTATGGTGGAGAATTTGAAGTATGTTTCTTTACTAATGTGGAGTTCTGTTGTATACAAATGTGGGTGGTGGTGTATACCCATGGGGGGTTCTGTTGTATACAAATGTGGGTGGTGGTGTATACCCATGGGGAGTTCTGTTGTATACAAATGTGGGTGGTGGTGTATACCCATGGGGGTTCTGTTGTATACAAATGTGGGTGGTGGTGTATACCCATGGGGGGTTCTGTTGTATACAAATGTGGGTGGTGGTGTATACCCATGGGGGGTTCTGTTGTATACAAATGTGGGTGGTGGTGTATACCCATGGGGTTCTGTTGTATACAAATGTGGGTGGTGGTGTATACCCATGGGGGGTTCTGTTGTATACAAATGTGGGTGGTGGTGTATACCCATGGGGAGTTCTGTTGTATACAAATGTGGGTGGTGGTGTATACCCATGGGGGGTTCTTTTGTATACAAATGTGGGTGGTGGTGTATACCCATGGGGGGTTCTGTTGTATACAAATGTGGGTGGTGGTGTATACCCATGGGGGGTTCTGTTGTATACAAATGTGGGTGGTGGTGTATACCCATGTGGGGTTCTGTTGTATACAAATGTGGGTGGTGGTGTATACCCATGGGGGTTCTGTTGTATACAAATGTGGGTGGCGGTGTATACCCATGGGGGGTTCTGTTGTATACAAATGTGGGTGGTGGTGTATACCCATGGGGGGTTCTGTTGTATACAAATGTGGGTGGTGGTGTATACCAATGGAGGGAAGGTAGGTTTGTAGCGTTCCAGTGTTGGACAATAGTGTGTTATATAAGCGTAACATTGTCGTGTGTTACATGGGATGTATGATGATCGCATGTTGTCCTCCGCATGTTGTCGGCCGTGTAATAATGTGGGTTGTTGCTGCAGCAACGCTGGAATAACCGGGAAAGTCCGTCTCGACGGCAAAGGTTGCGTTACAGTGTGACGTCACCTCTCACATCCGGGGGGGGGGCTTCTCCGGGTTGATTTCTCATTACCAACACATGACTCGGGTTTCGTGAAAGTATTTTTGTTTATACGTGAAGCACTTCTTTGGCAGCATACATTATCGGACTGCCAAGATGTAAAAGTTTTTCAGACATTAATTATCGTTTGATAATATTCAGATGAATGACATACATCTTCATTTTACACCTTAAGTTGTGCTAGTCTGCGAACGACATATTTGACCTGAAAAGACAGTATGGGCCAGGAGGAGTGTGGCTGGTGGTGGTGGGGATCTCTCCGACAAAGCCTTGACTACTTCGAAGCCTCAACATTAAATAATATATAATTTTATTAAATAAATCGTCAGGCTCCTCCCTCGCCGCGAAAGGTAAAGAAAATGGAATCTCAAACAGCATTCTTTGTGGGAAAATTAGAGCGCGGAACCTGACTTTCAGATAGTGTTTGTCCCTCGGGACTGTTGTTTACCGATGGAGGGAAGAGCTGCTGTCTCACTACGGATGCAGACAATTTGCATGCACGTAAAATTTGCCACGTTGCAACAAATACTGGAGCGAACTCAACTTCTGGGGATTGGACTATGGAGGATTTTTTTTTAGCCACTAAGTAACCTTCATGTAAGCAGATGTATGCAGACGAGGAGTCACAATAAGTGGCTGAAATATGTTGACCAGACCACACACTAGAAAGTGAAACGTCGCCGTCCTTCACTTTCTAGTGTGTGGTTTGGTCACAAGCAGATGTTAAATGAATATGTTAATTAAATAAAGCCTACCGGTGTACGTTCTCTAGTGTTTGAGGAAATCTTGGGGTATGTTGTGATAGGCTACGGAAATGGAAGAAGTTGATATATGTGTCGATGGACTTCAGTTTTAAAAATCCATACATGCCCTACTGGTTGATTTACTCCTTGACATTCTGACTGACTCAGTTCCTTAAGACATA